>NW_020770144.1:0-30049 GCF_900518735.1 Pseudonaja textilis
CTTCTCCTTCCTGCCTCCGCTGATTTTGGGCTCAGCGCTGACCACGTCGGGCATCTTGGACACAATCGATGCCCGGCACACCAAGGACAAAACGAGGTGCCGACCCGAAGGGGGAAAAAAAAAGCCAGGAATGAGCCTACGGGTCAACGGAGCCAAGTTGGCCCAATTGGCAGAGAAGAGGCCAAACCGGATCGCCTGGCTTCCCCGTTCTCGGTTGCGAGTGCGAGGGACGCGCTCCTCCAACCACTCCAGGGCTGGGTGGTGCAAAGAATTAGCAGAAACACTTTCCGCATCCAAAGGAATTTTCCCTCCGGGGTGATTGACAGCCGCAAAGGGGGTCAAGGCTCGGGAAGCACCTAGATACCGACAACTCCCCGCCGCGAGAAATCTAGGCCGCGGGGACGAAGGCTTATTACACTTATAAATAACCTACTTTTCCTTTAGCCGCGCAGATTGGCTTGCTCTTTGATCTCGCTCCCTTTGCAGGCAGGAATCACAGGTATTGCAATTAGGCTGGGGGTCCATTTAGGAGCACGACGGGAGCTCCCGATTCCCCTCGCTAAGCCAGACTGCCGTTAAGTGAGTTTTTGCCCCAGTTTACGACCTTTGCGAAGTGAATCCCTGCGGTTATTACATCAGGAATCCGGCCTCTCCCATTGGCTTGGCTCACCAGAAGGTTGCAAAAGGAGATCACACACACACACACACACACACACACACGGGACACTGCGGCCGTCGTAAATACAAGTCGCCAAGCGTCTGAATTTTGACCAGGTTGGCCAGGGAGATTCAGCAGTGGTCGTAAGTGTGAAGAAAAGTCCCTTTTTTTTTTTTCAGTGCCGTTGTAACTTCAGTCCCTAAATGAGGACTGGAGATTTCCTGGCCTTCGTTATTCCTGTCTGCTTTGCAGCTGTTTATAAGACAACTGAATATTTGCACTTTGAGTTAAAGGTGCACTAGAGAGGGCAAAATATCCCGTCCAAGCAAATAAATAACTTGGCAGGTCAGGATAGGCTGCCGGTGTGAAACACGCCAGTTGTGCAAAAGGAGGTTTATTTACGCCTACCAAAAGCACGCTGGTTTTGACTCAACCGTCTTTGGGTGGAAAGTGGCGTGTTTGATCATTTTATATGTTTCAGAGAAGAGAGAGCTGGAGGAAGGAAGGAAGGAAGGAAGGAAGGAAGGCTGCAAACAGCGCTGGGATTTGTTTTAAAAAGGAGCATAAAAACTGGCAGAGGCTACTCAAAAATGGAAGGAAGGGAGGGAAGGAGGGAGGAAAAGGAAGACAGAAGGAAAGGAAAAGAAGATGGAGGAAAGGAAGATAGAAGGGAAGGAAAAGGAAAGGAAAAGAAAGGAAGATAGAGGAAAGGAAAGAAAGGAAGATAGAAGGAAAGGAAAAGAAGATAGGAAAGGAAGATAGAAGGAAAGGAAAAGGAAAGGAAAGGAAAAGAAAGGAAGATAGAGGAAAGGAAGATAGGAGGAAAGGAAAAGAAAGGAAGATAGATGAAAGAAAGGAAAGGAAAAGAAAGACAGGAAAGGAAGATAGAAGGAAAGGAAAAGAAGATAGGAAAGGAAGAGAAGGAAAGGAAAAGGAGAGGAAAGGAAGGAAAGGAAGATAGAGGAAAAAAGGAAAGGAAAAGACAGGAAAGGAAGATAGAAGGAAAAGAAAGGAAAGGGGTGGGAAGGATAGGGAAGGAAGGAAGGGGAGAGGGGGGAATGAAGTAGAGGGAAGAATGGAGGGATGAGGGAGGGATAAGGAAAAGGAAGGAAGGAAAGAGAGGCAAGGGAAGGGGGGGAAGGAGGGATAGGGATGGATGGATAGAAGAAAGGAAGGGAACGAGGAAGAGAGAGGAGGCAGGAAGGCAGAGAGAAGGAAGAAGGGAAGGATAAGGGGAAGGAAGGAAGGGGGAAGCAAGGGAAAGGAAGAGAGAGGGTAAGAAGGAAGGATAGGGAAGGAAGAAAGGAAGGGAGGGAGCGAGAGGGAAGAAGGGACAGATAAGGGAAAGGAAGGAAGGAAATTTTATTTCTCCATTGCTATAACTTTATTCTCCTCTCTCTCCCTTCGATTTGACAGCAAACTCCTTTCGTTCCCACGTTCGATCTTCATCAAACGTCAACCTTCAATTTTGGGATGTTTTTTTTTTTCTTCTTCTTCCAAAATTATCCCCCCCCCCCCCCCCCCCCAAACAACCCCACTCTCCCCACTGCCTCTCCCCAAACCCGACCAACCCCCCTGCCGAATTCCCCCCCCCCCCCTCTCTGAACCCCGGATCAGATGCCTTCCCCCCCCCAGGTCAAATTCCATGCATTCCCACCCACCTAAAAAGACCCCCCTCCCCCCCCAAAATAACTCACGATTAAAACAAAGACGCCCAGAAACTCGGCCAGGCATTGCCGCAGGAGGTGGCTGCGAAGCCGGCAACGGGTGCGAAGCGTGCCCAGCCAGCGGGCGTAAGGCATGGCAAGAGCCGGGCTGGCGAAGGAGCGGAGGAGGCGGCTGGCGCAGGGCAATATATAGGCAGAGATACGCCGCTGCCAAGCCTTGGCCGGGGCACCGAGGAGGATAATAGCTAAGTTATTCGGGATTGATTAATGACCTGACCAAGCGGTTACGTAAGGGCAAAGGGCAGAAGCGGCCGAGGAACGGGTCACGGGTCAGCGGGTGGGTCTAGATGGCCTCTGGGACTCCTCCCTGGGAGGAGAGGAAGGTAGACTTGCTCGGGGCGGTGGGGGGAGGCTCGTTCGGACAGGGGTTAGGGTCCTCCGCACCCCGGAGGGTTGGGTGTGCGATCGGTTGATTTTGGCACCTTGGCATTCTCCGTCGGCCTTGCCCTTGGCGATGCCGAACGGTAAAAACACACACACGGGCCTCTCTCGCACGCAGGACACGCCCAAGGAGAGTCCTGACAGGTTGGAGGGTGGGGGGGGGCAAGAATTGCACTGCCCCGAAGTCGGGCACGGGGGGACGGGACGGGGGAGACATTGGGGAGGGAGGGGCTGAGGTTGGTCCCGGAAGGGAATTCTGGCTGGTTTGGGGTTTGAATCTAGGATTTTAAAAAAGGGGGGAGAATTTAAAAACATTTTTTTAGGGATCTCTGCTGGGGAAAAAAGGCTGATGAAAGACCCCCTCCCCAAATCTTCAAAGGGAGAGAAGAAAAAAACAGCACGCAGACCAACCTCAAGCATAAATAAAGTTTTTTTTTTAATTTGTCCTATATTTTTTTTTTCCAAGCTACGAAGACGATGATCAAGGAAGAGGAGACAGAAGCGAACTCAGGAAATGCACAGAAACCTGGGGGGGGAAAAATGACAATATATATACGTATATTATTCATACATACATACATACTCCTTCCTATTTTCCACACAACAACCCTGTGAGGTGGGCTGAGAGGGAGGGACTGGGCCCAAGTCACCCAAACTGGCCTCCGTGCCTAAAGCGGGACTAGAACTCACCGTCTCCTGGGGATTGGCCCAAAGTCACCCCCGCCGGCTTTCATGGCTAAGGCAGGACTAGAACTCGCCGTCTCTAGCCTTCCCTGCTCCCTCGAACGGACGCTGGGCAAGGCTTAAGACGGGGGGGGGGGGAAATGCCGTCCTTACCTGCCTCTCTGCCAGCAGAATTATTGGTTCGGGAACCAGCGGCGGAAAAAGCTGTTGAGAATCGAACTCGTGTCACTCAGGTCTCCTTCGGGGCCGGAGATGAACGGAGCCGGATCACCTGTAAAATACCGGAGGGGGGAAAATTCTTCACTCATCTTATATTCCCTTTTTTTTTTTCCTCCTTAAAGAGCTTTTCCCCTTCCTGATGCGTTGGCTTGCCAACATTTTTCCAATGTACCGGTTGCCCCATGAGGACTAGAAACATGTGTTGGCAAGCCTTTGGGGCCAAAATCAAATCAAAATTAAAAATAAAGGGTGGCAGTTTGGAAAACTTTACCTGGGGCTCTCGGCAGGCTGCCGTCAGGGGCCAAGCTCCGAGTCACGACCGTCTCCTCGTGGCCCTGGCTGTCCCGCACCGTCCGGCGTTCCTCCACCGTCTGAATTAAAACCGGGGCGCCCCAAAAAATCAAAACCAAAAAAAGCCAGAAATTCAGACAAAAAAAACAAAACAAAACAAAAAACGGGCTTTGGGCTTTTTTGTTTTGTTTTTTTTTTGTCTGAATTTCTGGCTTTTTTTTTGGAGTTTTCTGGAGTTTTTCCTGAGGGAAACCACGAGGACTAGAAACTTGGAGTGTTTTGTTTTGTTTTGTGAAAAAAAACGGCTTTTGCCTTTGAAGAAAAAAAGGGGGGGGGAGCTTTTCTCCTGAGGGAAACCATGAGGGCTAGAAACTTGGGTTTTTTTTTGTTTTGTTTTGTGAAAAAAAAAATGGGCCTTTGGCTTTGAAGAAAAAAAAGTGTGTGTGGGGGGGAGTTTTTCCTGAGGGAAACCATGAGGACTAGAAACTTGGGGGGGGGTTTGTTTTGTTTTGTGAAAAAACCGGCTTTCGGCTTTGAAGAAAAAAAAGTGGGGGGGAGTTTTTCCTGAGGGAAACCATGAGGACTAGTAACTTGCTTTTTTTTTTTTTTGGTTTTGTTTTGGTTTTGGAAGCGGCGTGGTTTTGAGCCCCGCCAACCCAGCTCCCTGGCCGAATAAGGGGCCCTTCGGCGCTCACCCCATCCGGCGCCATCACTTTCGTGACCGAGACGCTTTTGAAATACGACCGGGACTGGGCGGGAGGAAGGATGGCCTGCAAACCTCTGGAAGTCACTTGAGAATCGAGATCTGGAAAGGGGGAAAAAAGGAAAAAAAAGAAAATGAGATCCAGAGAAGAAGAAAAAAAGGAGAGGAAAAAAAAAATATCAAACTTTTAACTATGGCACATTATGGGTTTTGGAGTCTGAGCGGTGCGTTAAGTCAAACGTGGGGAGGTCCTCGAGTTACGACGGTAAGGAAGCCCCGCCCCTTAATGGTTGTACGGCGTGACTTGTCAACATCAAGCATCACGAAACCGATTTTATGGCCTGGTTTTCCCCACCCCTATGGCAGTCATTAAGTGACTCAACGTGGTCATTAAGTGAATTTGCCAGCATTAAACAAAACCCTGCGGTGGGAAGGCTCTGGGCCTTTCAGGAAACCAGGCAGTTAAGTATCTGAGGGGTTTCAAGGTACCTTTGGTCACTAAGAGAGAACTTGGTCGTTAAGTCAAGGACTCCCCCTTCAGTGCAAGCACTCACCGGAATGCTTTTAAGTTATAACGCCGCTCGGCCAGAAGACAAAAAATAAAAATAAAAATAAAGGCAGCTTCTGCATTTGTTCTGCAACAATGAGGACTAGAAACTTGGGAGTGGAGCTGCCCGAAAACACTTTGGAAAAAGGCATAAATAGGGTGTTGTAACTTTTGAGTTGACAATTTAGTTCTAAAGCGTTTATCTATCCCTCCGCGTGAGATTAGGTGAGAAAAGGACGGTTAATGATTAATCCGAAGTCATAAATGGGGTTATTTTTAAAAGGTTTGGCTGCAAAGAGAAGATTCCTTCCCCAGATATTTATTTCTTTGAGCTCCTGCGTCAGTCAAGTGGCCAGCAGTGTATCTGGTGGCAGGGAGTCCCAGAGTCCCCTTCATACCAGATAAGATGTACTGTAGCTTGGTAGGCCTGGCCAATGTTTTATTTATTAGAATTCGTCAAAAACAAAAACAAGAAGAATAAAAGAATAAAAAATACAATGACAGGGACGATACACACATCAAAATTTTACCAATTTTGGTTAAGAATGTTTGTATTACAATAGGTGTAAGCAACCCAATATTAGCTTTTTTTTTCCTTTTCTTTTTCTTTCTCTCTTTTTCTTTTTCTTTTCTTTCTTTTCTTCTTTTTCTTTCTTCTTTTCTTTTCTTTTTTTTCTTTTTCTTTCTCTCTTCTTTCTTTCTCTTTTTCTTTTCTGTCTTTTTCTCTCTTTTCTTTCTTTCTATGTATATGTATGCGTGTGTGTATGTATGTGTGTGTGTGTATATATATATATATATTTGTTTTCTTAAGTTTTCGCGGGTACTTACATGTATGGTATTCAGCTTTGTTCGGGTATTTTCGGGTATTATATATATATTATATTCCCTTGTCATGTGTTTTGTTTTTAGATTGTTTTCAATTAATGTATATATTAGAGTTTTAAAATGTTTCTACACCTTTATGTATTTTATATACATCTCTTATCTATCTACCTACCTGCCTGCCTGCCTGCCTGCCTGTATCTATAGTTTTTTTTTTAATGTTTTCACTTTGGAGATTTTCGCTTTTACGAGTTTGCACCTTTGTCTTCCACTTTCTTGTGCTGATCTATGGGACCTAACGAAGGACTTGATTGATCGGCTATCAAGAGCTTTAAAATAAAGAACTGCCAATATTCGGAAGAAGCTCTCCATTCTGAATCCCACAAGAGCCTGAAACGCCCCAAATATTTGTCCCCGGGGTGGTGGTGTTATCATTAGATCTTCCCTTAAAATTCAGCCTCTAACCTCCGTCCTCTTTGCGAGAATTTTTCAGATCGGGGTCATTCGACTGGCTCTCTTGAAACTGCAGAAAAAGAAGAAAGAGAGAGGGGGGAAAAAGATTATCAGATTGCTAAGAAAAATGAAATAAAATATTGAACCTCTTGGGAGTGTTTGGACAATTAAAGGAAATGGAGACTGTCCAAGTGGGGCTTTGCAGGAGCCAGTTTCTCCCTCCCCTCCGCAGCCCACGACAGCCCCACGCACCCCTTGGAAAGGGGCCCAAGGCCGTCCCCCCGAAATGGGGGGGTTCGGACGCTCGTCTGCGCTGGGCCTTGGGCTGTCCGGGAACTTCAGCATCGAATTGCGGAGGGTCTGTCCCTTGTCAGCAGGAGGGGCGGAGGGTGGCGGGCAGCATTCCAAACGAGGGAATTCTGGGTAAAAAAAGGAAAATTGGAAGTTCATATTCAGAAGCAAATGGGGGGGGGGTTGGAATGGAAGGAAAGAAGGAAGAAAAAGAGGAGAAATAGAAGGAAGGGAGGGAGGGAGGAAGAAGAAAGGATGGATGGATGGAAGGAAGAGAGGGAAGGAAGAAAAGAAGGAAGGAGGAAGGAATAGAGAAAGGAAGGAAGGAAAAGAGAGGAAAAAGGAAAGGGGAGCAGAGAGGGAAGGAAAGGAGAGGGAAGAATAAAGAGAGAAAGTAAGAAAGAGGGAAGGAAGGAAAGGAAGGAAGCAGGGAGGGTGGGAAGTCAGGAATAGAGAGAGGAAGGAATAGAGAGAAAGAAAGGAAGCAGGGAGGAAGGGAAGAGTAGAGACAGGAAGGAAATGGAAGTAGGAAGGAATAGACCAAACTAAGGAAGGAAGGAAGGAAGGAAGGAAGGAAGGAAGGAGGGAGGGAGGGAGGGAGGGAGGGAGGAAGGAAGGAAGGAAGGAAGGAAGGAAGGAAGGGCTTCAAAACGCTGGACCCCTCCAGATCCCAACTGGGCACCCACCAAAGGACGGGGGAGGCAGACTCCGGGTTCCGATGTCATTGAAGAAGTGGTTAAAGTCCCGGAAGAGCTCCTGGAAACCGAATTGGTCATGGAAGTGAATCCCGCCTGGCTCAAAAGTGAAGCCGAAACTGAAGCCGTCGGGGAAAAATTGGTTTTCCTGAAAATCCAGATCGTCCTCATCGTCTTCATCGTCCTCATCATCCCGGGTGAAATTCCCCCAAAAGGGGTCGGGGGTCCTGAGAGAGAGAGAGAGAGAGAGATGGTAGAGGTAGATAGGTATTGATATCTACCTATCATTCATGTCTATCTATATCTATATGTCAAGTTGTCTGCCTTTTTACATAATGTCTGTCATTTATCTATACATCTAACATATATCTGATATCCATCTTTTTGTCTGTCTGTCTGTCTAATCCATCTACTTTTCTTTCCTTCCTTCCTGTCTACATGCCTTCTTTCTCTTTCTCTTCCTTCCTTCCTTCTTTATCATCTATCTCTTCTATACATAATCTCTCTTTCATCTATCTATCTATCTATCTATCTATCTATCTATCTATCTATCTATCTATCTATCTGTCATCTATTGCTATTCATCTATCATCTGTATCTGTCCTTCTATCCTCCATCAAACTGATAATTTATCATCCATCATCATGTATCTCTGTGTCTATCTACCTACTTATCTATCATCTCTTTATCTATCTATCTATCTATCCATCTGTCTATCTTCTTTCTCCCATCCATCCAACATCCATCTATCATCTATATCTATGTATCTATATCAAATTCTTTGAATTGTACCCCAAATCCCCACTGTATCGTTCTTTACACAGAACTTTTAAAGAAAGAAACAATAAAAGAGGCCAAATGGACTAAAACTAATGCAAACAAGGATTTGATTTCCAAGGAGGTCTGGGTGTGTGTGTGTCAACCCAGGAAGGACCCAGGTTCAAATCCTGAAGCTCAGGGGTGTGTGTGTGTGTGTTGGGGATTAGTCTGGGCCCAGCCTACCTCACAAGGTTGTTGTGAAGGTTAAAGGGAGGAATGATACACACACACACACACACATATAATTTTTGTTATACACACACACACACACATTACACATACAAACACACACTACACAAACATATATACACACAAATTACACACATATATACACATTACACATACAACCGCACACATTTAGACACACTACACACACATATACACACACACACACACACATTACGCAAATACACACACATATACACACACACAGAGACATACACATTACACATGCAAACACATATACACAAACACACATATATACACATTGCACACACATTACACAAACACACACATGTGTATGTATTTGTGTATGTATATATATATATATATTTGTGATGTGTATGTGTGTGCGTGTGTGTGTGTGTGTGTGTATGTATGTATGGCATTCAGCTTTGTTCGGGTATTTTCCCACGTCATTGTAGTTGTGCTTTTAAAGTTGCTACAACTTTATATATATATATATATATATAAATACATACACACCACACATATACATACATACACAAATATATATATACATACACACGACACATATATCCCTCCCAGACAAGGGGGGGGGCTCGTCTATGGATCGGGCCACAGCTCCCCCTCCCCTCCCGGGGCAGGGGATGATGGAGTCGGTGGTCCAACCCACCCTGGAAAGCGACAGGCCAGGAATGGGCTCAACCCATCGCAGGCGCCTGGAAGGCTTCTGGGGCGGGAAAGGGGGAGCACCCCGCGCCCCAGACCCCCAGAGCGGCCGACCCATCCAGGGGACCCCCGTGTCTCACCTCCGGAAGCCGAAAAAGCCTCGGAAAAGGTCGAAAACGCTCATTCCGCCGAGCGGCCGTAAAGCGACGCCCTCTCTCCCAGCACAGCTTTCACTTCCGCCACCCCGTCGCGAAAGGCCCCTTCCGCCGTAAAGCAGGCCTCCCTTTTTTTACATCGTCCCGCTCGAGCCAAACGTCACTCTCGAAGCGACGTTTCTCCCTCTGGGAGACTTCAACTCCCAGGATCCTTCAGCCGGCGAAGTTCAAGCAAAGCCGGCGAAGCAAAGCGAGCTGAGGAACTCTGGGAGTTGAAGTCCGCGCCAATTGAAGCCGCTAATCCCGCTGCTCTAGATTTGTCTTTTATACACTGTTGTGTCAGGAAAAAAAAAAGCAAACTTAAAAATAAACCTTTTAAAAAACAAACCCATTTTTCCCGCATTTCCTGGCGAGTCTCCAAGGGAGGGCCTCCGTTAAGCCTTGATTTCAGTTGTCAGTCAATACGGTATTCTGAATTTGGCTGAAAATCCATTATTTAAGATCTATCTATCAGAGGATTTTGTCCTTTTTCAGTTATAAACTCAAAATAAAATAAAATATTGGAAAGAAGCTTCTGCACAGCCTCCATTCCCATTTGCTAAAGGAACTTCTTAAAAAAATAATTTTTATCCGAACCTCTAAAAACCTCTGTGTTCCGTATTTTTAGTTCCAATCTGGTGAATTACACATAATTCGTGTCAATTGCAATCATATTATTTGCTATTGGAACCCCTTTTTAAAAAATTATTTTCAAGAACTTCTCCAAAAACCGATTAAAAAAGAGATAGATGATTTGTTCTCGGTCTAGTTAAATCCCCGTTATAAAGGGCCAATTTTCTCGTATTGTTAAAGCCGTTCAGCAAATATTGTTTTATCGTATGTGCCCCATCAGAAAATTGCCATAAACTTCTGCCCAAATTATGTATAACATTTAATTTAAGGTCAAAGGTCTGTTTGGTGTTTCTAATTTTCTCCTCTCCTGGGATCAATATTATGGCCCCCCAATTTTCATCTTGGTCTTCTCTTTTTTTTGTGGACAAACACAATTTCCCACCAACCCTGCCCGATCCGGGACGGGTCCATCCTGGACCAAATTGGGACGCCAGCCGTTTACCTTCGTTATGCCGTGACGGTTTGTAAAATCATGTGACTGACTCGCTTTCGCGTTTCTTTTGCGTGCAGATTGGCGGGGTGGGACACAACCGTTAGAGAACTTTTAAAAATCCAGGATTTAAATTCCTCCCCACCCCCCACACACCTCCAAAAGTATGTGGTAAATTCAAATGGTCGCTAATTCGAGCAAGACGTTCTATGGCCAATCAAGGAATGAACTGTCCTCTGGTTTCAAGACCCAAAAGTTGGAATGGGCCGAGAAGGGGTGTGTGTGTGTGTGTGTGTGTGTGTGTGTGAAACAACCACCCTTCCAAAAAAAATCCACTGCACGTCCAGAAAAACAGAATGGGGTTTTCATTTTTATATACAAGACACATTTATCCATTAAATTTAGAACACAGTACAAAAAAAACCACTTCAACTAATTAATCTTACAACGCGGTTCAGATCAATTACTGCTCTTATTCCTAATAATAGAGGAGGGGAGGGAAGCGGGAAGGGCAGGGAGGGGATTCCAGCTGTTTGCCTCCTTTGGATTAGCTGGGCAGTAATTCATTTATTTATTTTTGGGGTGGGGGGGTGTCGGTGGGCAAGGCGGTGGGAGGGGCGAGTCGAGGAGTAGAAAACAAAACAGAAAGGGGGAAAAAAAAAGGATAAAAATAAAATAAACCAAAAAAACACAAAAAGGCCCCTAAAAACGGCTTTCTCTGAATGAACGCAGGGAAGGGAGGGAGAGAAAAAAGAGAGAGAGAGAGAGAGAGAAAGAGGAGAAAAAAGAAAAGGTACAAATTCTATATTACATACGATAAAAGAGGATGAAAAGAAAGAGGGGAGGAAAGAGGGAGGAACGTTCTGGCCTGGTGCAAGGCCGCCTCCCAAGGCTTTGCTAGGCCGTGCCCGGGGGCGGGGGGGGGGGGGGGGGGGGGGGGGGGGGCACTCCCCGGGGGGGGGGGGGGGGGGGGTGGAGGGAGGGGCAGGGGGCTCGTTCCTTCTTCTTTTTGGAGGGGTCTCTTGTCGTTCTTCTTCTGCCGGTCTCTTGGTTGAAGTGTCGCTGCTGCTGCCGCTGCCGCTGCTGCTTCTGGCGTGGGGAGAATGAGGAAGGGAAGGGAGAGAGGGGGGGGGGGCGCCCTCAGTTGGCACCCCAGTTGTAGCTGTTGTAGGCTGACTTGTTAGCCTGCGATTTCTGCGGGATGGAACTGCCTTGGCTGCGCTGGCCGGTGCTACTCTGCAAGGGGAGGGGGGGGGGGGGGGGAAAAAAAGAGGGGGGGGGGGAAACGGAAGAAAAGGGGTTGAGGGTCAGGCCAATAGCGCCTCTGACCTCCCCCACATCCCCTTCCACACTCCGGAGCGAGTCAAGCCGCGAATTCCAGAATCGAGGGGGGTGGGGGGAACATATTGGTTAAATTCTTGCATCCAGCGGCTCTGGAAAGTTTTACAATCCCATACGAAAAGAGGACATTATAAGGATGGGAACGTTAAGACAGGCGTTTTTTTCTAGTTTTTGTAGTATTTATATATAGTTTTTTTTAAAAAAAAAATATATCGTAAGCTTCCCAGACTTAACCTAGGGTGAAATGGGTGGACCAATAGGCTTTGACAGACAGACAGATGATAAAAGACAGGTAGATTTAGAATGATAGGTGGGTAGGTAGGTAGGAAAGACAGAAGGAGAGAGAGACAGAGAGGGAGAGAGAGAGAGTTATATAGATATAGAGAGATTTATAGAGGTGGTTAGAAACAGAGATATCTGAGATAGATGATATAGGTAGAAATAGATATCTTAGATAATCTGAGATACAGATGATATAAATATACACAGATAAGATAGATGGATGGATGGATGGATGGATGGATGGATGGATGGAGAGATGGACAGATTAGATAGATAGATAGATAGATAGATAGATAGATAGATAGATAGATAGATAGATAGATAGATAGGTCAGGTTAGAAGGACAATAGAGATAGATGATAGACAGACAGGGATGATAAACAGGCAGGTAGGTACACAATACATACGCACACCCACACGGAGAGAAAGAGAGAGACAGGCAGGTTACATAGACAGACAGGCAAGCCGACTGATGGATGATAGATCAGATACCTAGAGGACAGGTACGTAGGCAGGCAGGCACAGTGCCAGCCTATAGACAGTTCTGGGTTCACAGGTGGGAGCCGGTGACGAGTCCATCTCAGGTGCAGATCCCCTCCTTACCTGCCCGTCTTGCTGCAAATGGTGATGCAAGATTTGGGAATGAGGTTGTTGGTGGGGGGTCAGGATGTGCATGAAGGGAGCCGGGGGGTAGGCCGCAGCTGTGGCAGGGTTGATGGGGCCCCCGCTGCCCAGCGCCGACGGCAAGTTGAAGGAGGCGGCGGGCGTCCCGGTGTGGAATCCCTGCTTCTCAAAGGACTGCTGCAGAAGAAAGGAAAACGGGGTGGTGGTGGGGGGGTTGATTTGGGGTACAGGGCGGCTCACACGCTCTCTGGCCCCAAACTGGACAACTCGTGGACTTCAACTCCCAGAATTCCCCAGCCCAGTCGCTGAGATGGCTTTTCTATGCCTAAGGCGGGACTAGAACTCCCCGTCTCCTGGTGATTGGCCCAAAGTCACCCAGTTGGCTTTCATGCCTAAGGCGGGACTAGAACTCCCAGTCTCCTGGTGATTGGCCCAAAGTCACCCAGCTGGCTTTCATGCCTAAGGCGGGACTAGAACTCCCCGTCTCCTGGTGATTGGCCCAAAGTCGTGCAGCCGAATGCCATGCTTAAGGCAGAACTAGAACTCAGTGCCTCCTGGTTTCTAGTCCAAAACCTTAACCACTAGGCCAGACTGGCTCTTATCCCTATAATCTTTTTATTGTCTTCCAGGCCATGCGAATTCTTCACGGCTACCAACCTGCGTTTTAGAATAGACAGAGCCAGAGATATCAGGCACTCCTGTGTTACTGGATGTTACGGAAACTCCTGGAGAAAAAGGAGCCAAATTAGCCATCTTAATTAATTAATCAATCAGAATTAAGCATCTAAAACGCACTTGGGGGGGGGGTTAGAATCTTGTGCAGCCAATAGGAATCGTCTGTAAACCTCTTTAATTTTGTAGGCAGTCTGGGAGACCTCTCACAAAAGCAGCAACGGAGAGGTCTACGGTCTCGGGCGAGCTCGTCCCAGGTTTCAACGGGTAGGCTGCCCCTGCACCTGGAAGCTTTTTGGGGATTCAAGTCGGAGACCCTGACTGACACCTCCGTGGAATCGGAAGCGCAAGCTCGACTTGCAACCGTTCTAAGTTACCTCAGGATGGGAAAACGGGACTGTTTTTTTCAGAGTTATGACCTTTGCGGCCTCCCTGTGGGTCACGAGATCAAAATACAGGCGCGGGGCGACTGTCTCATATTTATGACGGTTGACGTGTCCCTGGGTCACGCAATCCCCTTCGGACGAGCCCAAGCTGGATTCGCTTTAATGCCCCCGTTACTAGCTTGAGAACTGCAATGATTCACTTAGTGATGGCAGCCGGGAAGGTCATAAAGCGGGGCCAAAATTCACTGAACCACCGCCTCTTGACAACTCCTAAAATATTTCTAGGGTCTTTTTTGGGGTTGCCAACAGAAAGGGAGGGGGAGAAAGGGGGTTGAAAGAGCAGTGCGGCAGCTTGGAAATCGAAAGTGCATTCCATAAATGGTTTCTCAGAGATAGTAACCAGGTGACTGAAGTTTTAAAACGTTCTAATTGGAGAATATGATGGATGACTCTGGGCTATGGATGTGTCCCATTGGAGAATATGAATTAGGATACACTCAGGGGGTGGGAAGGGGGGAAATCGGGGTCAACGGGGACAGTGAATGAGGTGTCTCAGAGTCCACTACACCCAGGTGGTGCCGGACATGTTAACTCCCAATAAATCCTTTTGAAGTTTTGGAAGTTTGGCTTGAAACTCAGGATTTAATTGGGAGCAACTGCCAGAATCCTGACAGCCTCGCTTTTTGGAAGATAAATTTTAGGCCTCAATCACGGTCGTTGAGCCAAGAACTACCGATACAGAATTTAGGAAGCGGCCACCTGAACGGACCCCCGAAAGCATCAAAAAGCGCGAACTGGCTTCAGTTCCTTGAAAACCGAAGCCCCCTGCCCGCTTTAAAACCTCCTTACCCGTGCTATATCCGTGGGACCCATAACCACTGGCTTGCTGAAATGGGGCGGCCGAGGCATTCACGCTGACGTTGACACTGTGCTGTTTGGAAGAAGTAGGGGCGACCTGGGGGGGAAAGCAGATAGATGGAAGATAGATAGACAGACAGATAGATAAAGAAGAAATGGGTAGGGACAGAGAAAAAGAACAGAGAGGGAGATGTGTGAAAGGGAATGGATGGACAGATTAGGTAGGTAGGTAGGTAGGTAGATAGGTAGATAGACAGACAGATAGATAAAGAAGAGATGGAAAGAGATAAAGAGAAAGAATAAGAGAGGGAGATGTGTGAAAGGGAATGGATGGATGGATGGACAGATTAGATAGATAGATAGATAGATAGATAGATAGATAGATAGATAGATAGACAGACAGACAGATAAAGAGATGGATAGGGACAGAGAGAAAGAATAGAGAGGAAGATGTGTGAAAGCGAATGGATGGATGTATGGACAGATTAGATAGATAGATAGATAGATAGATAGATAGATAGATAGATAGATAGATAGATAGATAGATAGATAGATAGGCAGGCAGGCAGACAGACAGACAGACAGAGAAGAGATGGATAGGGATAGAGAGAAAGAATATAGAGGGAGATGTGTGAAAGGGAATGGATGAATGGATAGATTAGAGATAGATTAGATAGATAAGAGAGAGAGAGAGAGAGAGAGAGAGAATATGAGCTGGGGAAGAGGGAAGGAGGAAGGGAAGGGGGAGAGGCAGGAAGGGGGCTCACATCCCCCTTAATCCCACAGCACACTCACGGGAAAGACAGCGGGCCCGTACTGAAAGGTGCTGGGCAGCCCAGGAACCCCGGTGTAGTAGGGCAGGCTGGTGTAACTGTAGCCGGGCGGTAAGGCCGGGTTGAGGAACGTCTGTTGGGTGGTGTGATGCGTTTGGGTCTGGTTCTGTTGAGGCTGGGCCAGCGTGGTCGCCGGCGCGGGGGAAGAGGCATCGCCTCGGCCAAATTTCGTGAGATCACCTGGAAGAGGAAAGAGGGGGACCGTGGGGTTAAGGCGGGGGGGGGGGGCTGTCCCGGGTGTCGCAAATCCGTGCCGTGTGTGTTGTGCCGGATGGCAAGAGCTGAACCAGGCGAAAGATCTGATCTGTCGTCTGTTTGCCCCGGAAGGAATCTCGCTCCCTTGGTGGTCTCCACTCCTCTTACCAGAATACGGATTGCTGTTCAAGGTGGCGTCTCTTCCGGTCAGCGGGGTGGTTGGTGTGGGGAAGGGGATACTGTAGTAATCCTGGAAGGAAGGGAGGGAGGGAGGAGAGGTGAGGAAGGGGACGCCTCATGACGTTTGCAGATTTTACAATAAAAGTAGGAGGAAAAAAGATACCAAATTTAGATATTTTTCCCCCCTTTAAAGAGAATCCTCGCAGCTAATTTACAACGCTTCATTTAGTGACCTTACAACAGCCCTTTAAAAAGGCACTTGGGGCCGCTTTTCACAGTTGGGACTTGTGAGGCAACCCCAGAGTTCACCCGATCAAGATTCAGTCAACTTGGCGACTCGTATTTATGACGGTCGCAGCATTCCCGTGATCCCCTTTGGAGACCTTCTGACAAGCGGTCCGTTGGGAAGCCTAATTCACAAGCGCGGTTGATTCACGGAACAACGGTGGCAAAAGAAGTCCGTCAAACGGGGCAAAGGTTCATCGCGTCCCCCTTAGCAACGGAAATGCTCCATGGTGGTCGTAGGTCGAGGACTAGCCTGTTGGGGAAGGCTGGCTGGAACTCACCAAGGGGAACCTTGTCTGAAGCATCTGTAAGTCATCGTAGCCGTAAACTTGTGGCTGCAAATAGAAACCGAGTGAGTTACAAAGAAGTTGAGAGAGAGGCAGAAGTGAGGAATTCTCCAAAACGTTTCAAATGAGATTATTGTTATTATTTTGGGATGCCCCGACTAGGATTTCAAAGAGACAGATTTAGGGATCTGGGTGGCTTTAATTTACACCGAGGTATTTATATAGTGGCCCATATGCTGTGAGAAATGCCTGCCTTAAAAATAAAACTACAAGCCGAATCTGTTCCGCTTAAGACTGGCACCGTAAGGCGTAAATGTTATCGAGGAAAAGGGATTTTCAGAATGTGTAAATTCCACAAAGGCAGAAGTGAGGGAAAAAAACAAAAACCTTTCACTCTACATCCTTTTCCCCCTCACATTGTTGACTATCGAAGCCTCAAAGCGAGGGATGCGGATACGTCTCAAATTTTAGGGAGGCGGATTGTTTCCGACCACACGGGGAATGTTCAATTTTTATTTAACTGCGGGGTTAACACGGCTTAACTCCACATAAAAGAACATGCTTGGTGCTTTATGTTGTTTTTATGGGGTTTTTTTAAAACGCTTTCATGTTGTTTTTAATTCTAAATAAAATACCATCCTTGGTGTCACGTTGTTTACAGGTTAAGTAGCGGGATTCTGTAATCGGAGCGGGAACGAAGCGAGCTAAAAATTCACCCCGGACACGCACTCGTTCCTAAAATCCCAGGGAAGAACACTTATTTTAACTGTTGTGTTAACGGCAACAAGATTGTCTGATTTACAGGTGGGTGGAGGAATAATCTCGATTTTCTCTGCCCAATGAGGGAGAGAATCCCGGCCTCGTCATTTGCATCCATCCATCTATATCTATATCTAAATCTATATTCTTTTTCTTGCCAACGGGTGTCCGAGACAGTTGTTGTGAGTTCAGGCAGTGTTTGAGGGGCTGCGTCAACCACATCCGGTGCTGCTCGGGGTTGTTCTCCCACGCGCTGTTCCTCCCGCTCCTCTACTGGGGAAGAGGGGAGCGGGATCTACTGGCGTGGCTTCGGTGAGGTGGGGGGAATGGCCCGGTGGGGGCCCGACTCACCGGGTAGGCGTGCAACAGTCCCGGAGCCATGATGTACGGGTTCGGCAACAACGGGGGCACGCCGGGAGGCAGGTTGGGGGGAGCCTTTCCTGTAAGAGAGAAGAAGGTGGAGGAGGAGAAGGAGGAGGAGGAGGAAGGAAAGAAGGGAGGAGAATAACAGGAAGAGGAAGAGGAGGAAGAGGAAGAGGAAGAAGAGGAGGAGGAAGAGGAGGAGGAGAAAGGAAAGAAGGAAGGGAGGAGGAGGAGAAGGAGGGGAGAAGAGGAGGAGGAGAGGAGAAGGGAGAAGAGGAGGTGGGGGAAGAAGAAAGGAGGACAAGGAGGGGAGGAGGAGGAGAAGGAAGGGAGAAGAGGAGGAGAAGAGGAGAAGGTGGAGGAGGAGGAGAAGGGAGAAGAGGAGGAGGTGGGGGAAGAAGAAGAAGGAGGAGGAGGAGGAGGAGGAGGAGGAGGAGGAGGAGGAGGAGGAGGAGGAGGAAGAGGAGGAGGAAGGAAGGAAGGAAGGAAAGAAGAAGGAAGAAGGAGAAAAATAATAGGAAGAGGAAGAGGAGGAGGAGGAGGAGGAGGAGGAGGAGGAGGAAAGAAGAAGGAAGAAGGGAGGAGGAGAAGAATAACAGGAAGAGGAAGAAGAGGAGGAGGAGGAAGAGGAGTAGGAAGAAGAGGAGGAGGAGGAGGAGGGATAAAGAGGAGATGGAAATTATGAAGATGGAGAAGAAAAAGGAGGAGAGAAATGAGGAAGAGAAAGAAATGACGAAGGTGAGAAGGAAAAGGAAAAGGAGGAAGAGAAAAGAGAGTTAATTCCATCCCGGGAAAGTGGAAAGGATGAGAAAGAGACTCAAGACAGACCCCGACGGAGCAGAGAGAAATTTCTCTCCGGCTTTCCTGCTTCTGCTACGAGACGCTCCGCTCCGAGAACCCCGCATGGCCTCTCTTCCTTTTCTGACCTGCCTTCCTTCCAGGGGCTCCTCTCCACCCTGAAATCCTCCCCCAACCCCACAGATGGACCCTCCAAACCGTCCCCAACCCAACCCGGGTCCCCCCGGAGGAGGCACCTGACGTCGTGGCTATGGAGTTGCGCGTGGTGGCCGTCACGGTGGAGTTATTACTGAGGCTCAGGCCCAGGCTGCTGACGCTGCTCAGGCTCGAGGGGGCGCTGACCACCGGCGGTGCGGCCGAGACGGTACTGGAGGCCGTGGAGAAAGTGCTTGTAGAAGAGTGGAGCGCGGCTTCGCTCTCTATGCTGGTGTGCTGCAGGAGGGAGGGGGAGAGGGGAGGCGACGGGAGAGAAAGCAAACGGGGGTCAGGGGGGACCTTCAGAAATGGGCACGCCGAAGGAGGACAGTCCGCTGCCGCCCGCGCTTGTGTTTTTTTTCCTTGCGGACGTTTCACGACCCAACTAGGTAACGTCATCAGACCTCTCTTTTGTCAGCACCCAGATAAGCAGGGACGAACACCAGGGAAACCATCAAGCAGGAAAGAAAACTCCAGTCGAGGGGACCACCAAGCCCCAAACGCTGGCAGGGCAAGCTGTTGCATATAAACAAGAGACCAGACTGCGCCCTCGTCGGCACTGATGACGTTACCTAGTTGGGCCCTGAAACGTCTGCGAGAGAACCGCCACGCTCAGAGAGCATCACGAACCCCAGCGTCATCCTCCTCCTTTCTCTTCCTTATTCTCATTCCCTTCCATTCCACACACACCCCTTCTTCCTTCTAGTACCGATGACGTTACCAAGCTGGGTCGTGAAACGCCTGCAACAATCCAGCTCACAGAACACCCAGAAAACCCAAACATCCCGAGCTACAAATGTCCTATTAGTTCAATCCACCTTGGCCAATTCTGGAGATTCTAATGGGGCTTCGGAGAAGAGATAACCAGAGTTGGAAGGGACCTTGTAGGTCATCCAGTCCAACCCCCTACCCTAACACCATTTCTGACTCTTGGGATTTGATGTGGTGGCTTGCCGCTCCTGGCTAGTTACAGGCTGGAGGGTGGAGATGCTTCCAAGCTGAGAGAGAAGGGGGGGAGGGCCCTGTTTCTCAGGTATTTATTATTCCTCAGGTATTTCTCCCTCGTCCCACGTCTGGATCCCCACTCACCAAGAGAGTTGAAGTTGACGTGCGACTGGAGGAAGTTGAGGAAGAGAGGCTGTTCTGTTGGGCAGGTAAGGTACTGTGGAAAGAAACAAAAAGGCTGGTAAACCAACATTTAAGAATCCTTTTTTTTTCTTTTCCTTTCCTTCTTCCAGGTTCACAAATCGTAAGTCAACTCGGTTTTACTCTGACACAGGTGAAATCAAACTAAAGCCCGTCTCTTCTTGTTGTCGTCGCTGTGCTGTGGATATGCTACAATTTGGACCGGCCCATCCTTGGGAAACACAGGTGGTCAAGTCCTCGGCTTACGTCGACAAAGGAGCCCATACGTTCCGTTGCTTAAAAGGGGGGACATTTAAGGGAGCTTCGCGCCCGTTTTATGACTTTCCTCGCCTTTGGGAAGCGAATCGCGGCTTCCCCCTTTGACTTGGCGGGACAGAAGGCCGCGAAAGAGAAATCGCTGAACCCCGGGATGCTCCCACCGTTGTAAATACGAGTCAGGCTGGATTTGGATCCCACATGTGACCAAGGGGTTCTGCTCTAACATTTACTCTTTCCAAGCAGGCTTGATAGTTTGTTTGTGTGGGGTTTTTTTTGGTTTTGGACTTCAGCAGCTGGAGGATTTGGGGTGGGGGGGCAGTAGCAGCGAAGACTCAAAGTAAGAGAGTGGGGGGAAGGGGCTCAATGGGTAAAAAGGAATGGAAGGTGGAGCCCCCACCGGCAGTGCCCCCCCCTCCCCCCCGCAATCTCGCTGGTACCTGCTGTGTTGCGTGGCGGCCGTGCTGGAGAGCTCCTCGGCGTGATTCAGGCTGCTGAGCACCGAGGAATGCTGGGTAGCCGTGGTCAGCAGGGAGGCCGCCGACACGGCGTCGGTCAGAGGGGCCGGGATGCTGGGGGCTGAAGGGGAGTCGGATTTTACTGCAGACCCAGTGGAACCTGGTGTGGGGACGACAAGGGGAGGTAGAGTCAGAGAGAATCGGGAGAGAAAGGAAGGGAGGGAGGTGGAAGAGGCAGACGGCTTGAGCGGCAAACTGGAACAAGGGCAGTCAAGAGCAACCAGGACTATTTTGTGGGTTTGCTAACGGCAGGAGGGGGCGTTTTTCTTTGGGTCCCCTGTGTGCTGATGGAGGTTTTGTGGGCGAGGGGGCTCTTTAAAAGGGTTCCTCTGCTTGGAAGAGGTGAGAACTCCTGAGGAATTCTGGGCGTTGAAGTCCACGCATCTTAAAACGGCTGAGGTTGAGACAAACAACCCAAGTAGATGGTCTTCACGGACACCACGCTTGCTGCCCTCACGCCGATCCCCTTCTAGGGGTGTTGCGGGGTGGCAAACACACAGCCCCACCCCCCCGCCCCAAGTGATCCAAAGGGGCAGTTTAAGGATTCCCAGGTTCAGTGCCCAACTGTCACCAGTCCTAGTTAGCAGGGGAGCGGACTCCCCAAAATCCTGGGAAAGAATTCCAGGGGACGGGGGGGCGGTGTCGGCAAGGAAATAAGAGGGATCTTGCCCTGAGCCACAGAGGTGCTAACAGGCACCTCACACTTTCCCAGTCTGCATACGACGCTGGACTCGGCGACGGCACTTCTGGTGCGCCCAAGTGACAAATTCAGGGCAGGTGAGGGGGGGGGGTGAGGGGGAAAGAATACCATGATACCTGCCCACCCCTCACATGCCCAAGAAAGGGGGTTTACCTTCAGTTGCCTGGGTGGTTTGCAACTGCGTAGGTGGCACTGAGCTGAAGCCATTCTAGAGAAAAAGGACGAGGATATATAAATATATATATGTATAGACACATTTTTATCCCGCCTTTAAAATTTGACAGGTAACGTAAGGGGGTGAACGTTACCGAATATCTCTTTCCTCCTATTTTCCCCACAAAAATCTTGCAAGGTGGGTTAGGCTGAGAGAAAGGAACAGGTTGGAAGGCTCACATCTGGCTTTCATGCCTAAGGCGGGACTAGAACTCCCCGTCTCCTGGTGATGGGCCCAAAGTCACCCAGTTGGCTTTCCTGCTTAAAGTGGAACTAGAACTCTCAGTCTCCTGGTGATTGGCCCAAAGTCACCTTACTTGCTTTGATACCTAAGGCGGGACTAGAACTCCCCGTCTCCTGGTTTCTAGACCAACCTATTAACCGCTGACCAAACCAGCTGCCTTTGTCTGGATTTTCTCCCTCCCAAGGATAAGCTCGTGTGAGTCTGGCGCTGCCCAAGAACAGATCCAGCCTACCTTGGCCTGGCTTAAGTCTTTTTGGGGCGAGGATGAAATGGAGTTGGGGTACCGCCGGGTCTGGGTGGATCTCTGCTCGTACAGTGGTCCCTGAGCACTGTTCTGGGAGGTATACGTTGCTGTAGGCATGGTGCCACTCGGGAACGCCGAATCCTGACTCTTGTTGGAGGAAATCGTGGACAGAGACTCGCTGGGAAGGGAGAAGAAACACAACGTGAGTGGAGGAGAATCGGAGGGAGGATCCCAGAAGGGAAGAGAACCAGATCTGGCTAGATCACTAACCCAGAAAGATCAGAGGACTTGGGAATCCTAGGAGCAAATCAACGCTATTGGGCTGCGGGTGAATTTCACATCTGCCCAAGGAAATGTTTCTACGTTGGTTTTATTTTATTTTTATTGTTTTGAGTTTTATTTTTATTTTTCTCTCCTTTGAATTTCTTTTTTTGGGGGGGTTGGGTGGGGGGAGTTCTGCACTTTGTACTTTAATCTCATTTCGAATAAAATAAGTATCTATTTAAAGAAGAAGAAAAACATTAGAAGCCTCATCTGCGCCTGAACCTCGATCCTACCTAACCGATACCTACAGCGCCGCCGAGCCCTTCGTTGTGAACGGTTTGTGGGGTTTCACCTGGCCGTGCTTGTGTAGAGGCTGTTGGGAGGCTGGCTGGCCGCGGTGCTCGTAGCAGGGGGGGCTTCGTACTCGGAGAGGACGGGCTCCGAACCAAACTGCAAGGCCCCGAATTGCAAGTTGAGTCCCGAAATGTCCGCCGAACCGGGCATCTCCACCGCCAGAGCTGGAATCTGAGGACGAGATGGGTGGAGTTGAGACGGGAAGGCTGGGGGGTTTTTTTGGGTTTTGGCTGATGAGGTTCATTTTGTGGTTCTAGAACTGGCTATCTATCTATCTATCTATCTATCTATCTATCTATCTATCTATCCTATATCTATCTATCCATACATACATACATACATCCCCATCCATATCTATCTATCTATCTATCTATCTATCTATCTATCTATCTATCTATCTATCTATCTATCTATACATCCCCATCCATATCTATCTATCTATCTATCTATCTATCTATCTATCTATCTATCTATCTATCTATCTATCTATCTATCTATCTATCTATCTATACATCCCCATCCATATCTATCTATCTACCTACCTACCTACCTACCTACCTATACACACATCCCCCTCCATCCATCCATCCATCCATCCCTATCTATCTACCTACCTACCTATTTATCTATCCATCCATCCACCCACCTACTTACCTACCTATTCTATCTGAGCTCAGCACAAACACACTGTGGGCTGTTCCCTGACACCACTAGATGACCTTGCTAGGGCTCGCTGCCTTAGAAGAGTGAGGAAAATCCTCAGGACGACTCACACCCTGGTTAGCCCTTCTTCACTCTCCTGCCGTCGGGCAGGAGGTATGGAAGCACCAACAGGCTGAAGAACAGTTTCTGCCCGTGGGCTGTTGGACTCATGAATGGAGAATAACTTCACGTCAACCTAGTAGGATAAGACTTGCGGGGCTGGCGGTGTTGTGCCACAAGGTTGTGCAACAAGGTCACATTGTGTAATAAGACTGGGATTGGATTAGGGACTTCTGTCCTCACTGTGAGTTGTGTTGGGGTGTGTGTGTGTGGATGCACGGAGGGAGGCTCTGCCCATCTCATTGTACACACGTTATGCTCTTGACAATAAAGGTAACAATAATATTTGTCTCTATCCCATCTCTCTCTTCTCAACCTTCGAAACGCTGCAGAATTGTGGCACCGACAAGGACAGGTTTGTTCCAGGCATCCCGGGCAGCTGTACGGCTGCAACAGCGAGGTCACCCGTGATCCTGGCGTTTGCTGTGGCATGCACTGTCCCCCCGTTTGAGGCTACGGGCGAGCCCCAAAGGGTCTACTGGCATGCGGGCGAGCTCAGGCTGGACCGATCCAAATCAAGCACGCTGGGGAACGCTCCCAAAGCTTTTTCGCTTTGGCAAAAAAGCAAGAACTCCGCTTGGATTGGATTCACTGCACCGTTTTCCCTGTTCCTCACCCCCCCTTCAGCTGTGTAAAGGTTGTCAGTTGTTAAAGGGCCACTGGGGGGGGGGCAAGCATGGCTGTGGCCCTTGGATTTCAGGTAGGGGCCCCTCAGCCTAGAGCAGCCTCTCTCAACAGCTTTGGAAGAGGTGTCAGACGTTGCTGTCTTTTAGGGGAACCCCACGTAGTGTCCTAGTTAGCCAGCCTGAGACCAGGATTTCGGGGCTCATGCCATCTCCATACACCCCAAAAAGGGGGGGACCACGGGTCCAATTTCAAAGAGACCCCCTGCCCCCACCCCCTCCTTCTTTCTTTCTTGCTCTCTCTCACCTTGGATGTCAAGGAGGCCTTCTTTTTCTGTTGTTTTAATTTCTGCTGGGCTGGCTGAGGGCTGGAGGAATCCGGGGACATCTGGGAGGCCGGGTTGGTTTTGGTGGCGAGGGGGGAGGACGGAGGCGGCGGAGCCGAAACGGAGGAGGCCGTTGCCACCGGTTGCTTTTCCTGGAGGAACACTTCCATCATGGTGGAGGTGGGGGCGAAGGCCTGCCGTTTGGTGAAGGGGGTATGCACCGCCGGTTCCGAGGGGTTCTTTAGATCTGCGGGCCACCAAGAGACAGAGAGAGAGAGAGAGAGAGAGAGAGAGCAGAGAAAGAGAGAGAGAGAGAGAGAGAGAGAGAGAGCAAAGACAGAAAGAGAGAGAGCAGAGAAAGACAGATAGATAGAGAGAGAGAGAGAGAGAGAGAGAGAGAGAGAAAGAGAGAGAGAGAGAAAGAGAGAAAGACAGAGAGAGAGACACACACACACAGAGACAGAGAGTAAGTTGGCACAGTGTCCCTCTTTGCACGGAAGGTGAAGAAAACAGGTTCCTTGGATGGTGTGTGTGTGTTTGTGTGTGTGTGCTGTAGAGCAGGTTCTTGTGTGCCGACACTGGACAGGTAGGACCCAAGCCAGCCCTGAGCAACTTATTACAACCCCACCCACCCCGCCCGCCGCCGGCTTCTGTCAGCCCTGCAAGGTAGACCCACACACACGAATTAATTCTACTTGCTTGTTAGGCTACCTGGCCAGAGGCTTGAAAACGTCAAATCTCCCGCCGTCTTTTTTTTTTTTTTACAGCCTGACAAAACTAGGGAGGGTTCCTTCTTCCCGTGCTTCTTTCTCTACCTGTTAGGCGGCCGGGGGCTCAGCAGCCTCTTACCTGACTGTTCCCTAGGCAGCCCATCTCCCTACCAGCCCGTTCGTCCCCAGAGACGAATTCAAATTCTACTTTCACACAAGGTTTAACTTGGCCGGAAGTCTGCAAGGCGGGAAAGGGCAGCTCTCCCGCTTGTCTCTTTGACAGCCTGAGAAACCAGGGAGGGTTTCTGTTTTGGTTTTGGCTCTGCAGGTTATACAGATTTGGAGGGGGGGCGGGGGGGGGCTCAGCTGCCTTTTATCCAAGGGTTCCCTAGGCAGCATTGTTTTTTTCATGCCATTCCCCAAGGCCATTCGCTAATTCTACTTCACGGAAAGGTTCACACTCCCAGAAGCTCACGAGTCTCAAAGTACAAAATTCCCGCCGCCTCCTATACAACTTGAAAAACTAGGGAGGGTTCCTTCTGATCCCCTTTTTTCCCTCCCGTTATCTGTAGCTCTGGGCTATGCCCTCCCTTATCTGATTGTTCTCCAAACTCTAGAGCTACACCGACGGAACTGTGCAAGTCTGAAAGTACAAAATTCCCGCTGTCTCCTATACGACTTCAGAAACTAGGGAGGGTTCCTTCTGATCCAGTTATTCCACCCCGTTGTTTAGCGGAGGGCTGGGCGGTCTCTTCTCTGACCGGCCCCTCCTCGTCTCCCGAGGCTTTCCCACATCCCATTGCAGGTCTTCTCTTATGCCCCCCCCAACCCCCCCTGCAGCTGGAGCATCTTACCATACTGCACAAGGGAGGAGGGTTGGCTCGCGCTGCCGATATCCCACGAGGAGGCCGCGTTGCTGCTTCCGGACGGCTGGGGGTGTTGGGCCGCCAGCTGAGCCAGGGCTTGGGCGGTCTTGAACTGCTCCAGGAATTGAGAGCCGGTCGTGGTGGTGGTGGTGGCGCTGCCGCCGCCGCCGCTCTTCCCCTCCCCCACTTCGCTGAAGCCCTTTCCGAGCACACCGACCTGAAGCGGGGGGGAAAAAAAGGACAGCACAGCCACAATATGGGCGGATTCTCAAAACAGCCCCATCAGAGGAGACTTTAAATAATAATAATAATAATAATAATAATAATAATAATAATAATAAAGGATTTTATTCCGCTGGTTTTTGCAGATTCTAGAGGGGGGGGAGGCTCATCTCCATTTAAACAGCCCCGAGCCACCACTGTCCGAAGGTATTTCCCCAGTCATGTGGCCAGCATGACGCCAGGGAGTGCGGTTCGCTTCTCACTGACGTGGTACCTATTTATCTACTTGTATCTACATGCTTTCAATCTCCTAGTTTGGCAGGAGCTGAAGGGAGATTTGTGTTCTGACGCAAACCTCGTTCCAAGGAAACAAACGCAAAAACGGAGATAAAAAGCAGAACCTTTTAATGCTTCTCTGCAAATCCCGTCAATTCACGGTTAAAAGGCTGTTTCCAATAAACACGACAAGCACGAGCCTTGCCAAGGTGGTGCAAGGCTGCCAAGAACACTAGATAAAGTTGCCAAGAAATAGTTCAAACACAAAAGAGTCTCTAAACACCAACCAAGATATTCCAAACGTCCACAAGATTTGAGTGCAAAAAAACTTCTTTGCTTCCTGCAAAGAGCTCCGGGTTCTCAGCTGGCTTTTATCCCTTAACGGAGAGGCTTGCAGACTTACTCCCGAATCGCCCGTGCTGCTGCATCTGCTCTTTCCTTCGAGCAGCCCTGCGCGCACACGTGCTGGGCACAGGCTCCTCGGGGTCCTCTTCCTCACTGCTGCCAGCTTCCACAATCTCCAAAGGCAGCACTTCACTCCCCGACGGTCCTGGTCCCAACTCTGCATCACACACAGGCCGCTCACCTGAGGCCTCGCTCTCCGAGACCTCGGCTGTCTGTACCTGCCGCCGGCGAACCACAACCGATTGGGAGCTCACCCTGTCATATGGGTCTCAAATCTGGGCGTTCCAGCCTAGTTGTATCTTTAAATATATATTTATCTATTTCAAAAAAATTATACTGCTGCCTACTCGCACACAAGGTGACTCAAGGCGGCTCACAAGGATATTAAAAAAAAGCATGTAAAAGAAATAAAAATAATAGGAAGAAAAATAATAAATAACACCCCCGGTGACAACACACATTCAGACTAGCCATTTACACCAATGCAATTATAACTGCATCGTCGGAGCCAGCTTTTAATGCAAAAAAACGGGCACGGAGAATGAAATTTCTCAACTCAAAAAGACACCAGTTCTTTCCAAGAAATCAAATTTTTTTAAAAAAACACCCCATCAAGATCCTCTCCAGCTTCAGAGGTCGGGAACGCTCCCTAAACCACGGAGAAAGAGTTTGAAGTTCTGGAGGATTTCCGATTTTCCTCTTTAGATTTTATTTTATTGGGAAGGCTGGTTCAGGGAGCTAGAAAGGGGACCCAGGCCATTTCCTTACCATGCCGTGGTGGGAGAAGGTGTTCGCCGAACCCGACTGGGAGATGGTGGTTTGCTTCGAATTGCTGAAGACCAGGGGCTGGTTGAGAGTTGGCGCTTTGGAGGAATCCAAGTTGGCCGATTCGTTCTCTAGCGAGGAAGGTGTCTTTCCTAAGAGCACCGCAAGGTCGATTCTGGAAGGGAGAACACCAGGAGTCACTCCTTGAAATGGCCTTTTTTCTTTTCTTTTTTTTTGGAATCAAAATAGGCCGAACGATCAAATAAATAAATGTTAAGGACAGAAGAGACTATTTGGAGCTCAGGGTTGAACTTGTGGGGTCTCTGAGCTGGGATGTTTTCTTGCAGACGTTTCATGACCAAACTAGGGAACAGCATCAGTGCTTAGAAGGGAGTGGGGCTTGCTCTCTGAACAGAGCAAAATTTAAAAAGAGAGTTAAACCCCATCCTCTTCTGGCACTGGTGATGTTACTTAGCTGGGTCATGGAACGTCTGCAGGAAAACCACCAAGCTCAGACAGGCATCCTTCTCCAGTCTTGAACACCCCACTCCCTTCCAGCATGGCTTATGTTACCTAGTTGGGTCATGAAACGTCTGCCAGAAAACCACCCCGCCCAGAGCGCACTAAGGATACCAAAGTCTCCTCCACAAGCCTGACTTCACTCTGACATGGATGATGTCACCTAGTTGGGTCGTGAAACGTCTGTAAGCAAACTACTCAGCTCAGACAGCCCGAAGGACACCCCCCCACCCCCGCGATCCTCCTTCTCTGCACAAACCCTTCCAGCACAGATGATATTACCTAGTTGGGTCATGAAAGGTCTCCAAGAAAGCAAACCAAGCTCAGAGAGCACCGAGGAGCGCAGATATGTATAATATATATATGGAGAGAGAGAGAGAGAGAGAGACATGGGGGGAGAGAGTGAGAGACATAGACAGAGAGACAGAGAGAGAGAGGGAAGGAGGGAGGGAAGGAGGGAGAGAGAGAGGAAAGGATCACCTCTGTCCAGCTGTGATGGTCACATTTTCCACAGGCAGCGGCACTGAGGAGACATTGGAGGCAGTGAAGATCTTCGTTTCTGAAAGCTGGAGCGGGAAGAGAAAAGAATGCAATGAAACCCGCCCAAGTTCCTTTAAGTAGAAAGCTAGGAGAAGGAACTGGGGAGCAGGGGGGAGGGGGTTTACCTACATCTTCATTCCAGTCCTCAGTCCCCCACTCCTCCGTTGCTGTCCTCCAGGCACCTGCAGGGGAAGAGCCAGAGATCAAAAGGTGAGGGGAGAGAGCCAGTTGAAGCACCGGGTTACAAAACAAAGGAGGAGGAGGAGGAGGAGGAGGAGGAGGAGGAAGAGGAAGGAGTTTTCAAAGAGCAATGCAAAAGAGCTAAGCAGGCTGGCAGTCCTTGCCCAGACAGACAGAAGCTGGGGGGGGGGGGGGGGAGAGAGAGGCGGGGGCACAGCAGCTCAACATACAACCCCCCCACCCTCACCCCACCCCGGCCACCACCGAAGCCAAGAGCTGGACCCTGGAACCCCCTCGGGAGAGAGAAACTTCTGCGGTTTTTGTCCTGACCTGTAACACACGCTCCTCTGGAAAGGCTGAACCAGGCCCAAATCTCAGCTAGATCTAATCATCAAGATCTAATCCCCAGGATCAAGTTTAAGCCAGATCTAATTACCTGCCAAGTCTAAGCTAGGTCTAACCAAGATCTAATCATCCCCAAATCTAAGTTACATCTAGTCATCAAGCTCTCCAAGTTACGCTAGAGCTAATCATCTAGAATCTAATCAAGATCTAAACACGCCCCCCCAATCTGAGCTAGGGTTTAGTCACTAAAATCTAACCATTCCCAAGTCCGTGTCAGATCTAGTCAAGATCTAATCACTCCCAAAGTCTATGCTAGAACTAATCATCTAGATCTAAGATCTCACCCCCCCCCCCGATTCTAAGCTAGATCTAACCACCTAGATCTTAATCATCAACGATCTAACCATCCCCCAAAGTCTAAGCTAGCTTCCAAGTCTGATGGCTTCCCATCAAGAAAGAGTTATATTTCTTTCTAACTTCACCCGTGATAGGAGGATGAGGGGCAGTGGGCCAAGGACCTCTGTCTTTGGACAAAAGATTCTAAGCTCTTAAGGACAATATATAGGTGCGTGTGTATATATATATATATATAGATATGGATAAATTATAGTCATCCTTCTCTTCCTGCGAAGGAATACGTGTTAAGACTGGTACACAAAATGAAGCTGGTTTGGCCTTCTCCCCCTAAATAGGAAGGTGGCCAAAACACACAAACACCTCCAGTTAGCGATGGTCGGGTATTAAACTTGAAGTACTTTGGACTGAAAACAGCACGGAGGCCGCCCACATCCTGATTCAAGTCACTGAAACGTCCCCCTGGATACGGCTGACAGACTAACCCCCTTTTTCCAGTAGATAAAACTTTCAGAAGTTCATTTCAAGGTCCAGGAAAAGACAGCAGGAAGGGAAATCACACAAGACTCTGAGCCATTATTTATTTTCTTTCTTTCTTTCTTTCTTTCTTTCTTACTCTCTCTTTCTTTCCTTTCTATCTATCTACCTACCTATCATCTATCTATCTATCTACCTACCTATCATCTACCTACCTACCTACC
>NW_020770145.1:0-30024 GCF_900518735.1 Pseudonaja textilis
GCTTTTCTAGTCATTAGAAGTCATATTTATGCACAGTGATCCTCAACAAAGCATAACACACGTCCATAACTATGGCTACTTTGGAAAACGTGGAGACATACATTCAACAAGGCCACAATTACTTTCTGTGTTTTGATCTTTTCTTCCTTCACTTAAACTTATTACCCCCCTTGCTGATAACTGATAGAAACTAACACCATAAATTAATTACAAGAAACCACCACAAAAACGTCTTAAAAGCCAAGTTGGAAGGACTGCAAAGTATCATAAACTTTGCTTCGTTTCGTAAAGCAGATGAACGAAATTGGGAAAACGTAGCGATGCTGAAATAACAGATGGAACTAATGGGGGAAGGATGACTAAGTTTCTGTTTAACATTTCTAACAGGAATTTTTCTTTTCTCCAAGCAGCTGATGGAAAGGAGAATCAGAAATACAAACAAAAAACAAAAAACCTGGAGCCAAATGCCATTGCAAACAATTAACTCTGATATGGAAAAAGTGATATTGGAAAAATCAAGGGGACCCACAAAGGAAAGAGGGAAGCTGCTCCGTGGAGGAAGAAGAAAAGAAATCCTAATTTTATCTCTATCTCTACAACTTCCTGATTCAGCAAACTCACCAAAAAAAAAAAAAAGTTCCAGGATTTGGCCAACTCAACTGAATTCGAGGAAACTCTGCGGAACCAAACTAAATGTAAACAATACGATGATAGGCACCTTGGGGAAAGGGGTTTGTTTTCTTAGTTTGTTTCAAAAATTACACATTCAAAAGAAAATATATCCAGAAGTATTTCATGAGAAGAGTACTACATCCCTCTGCTTGCAACAGAATACCCTACACCACCAGGCTTGAAATGTTGGGCTTGGACAACCTAGAACTACGCCACCTATGGTTGGACTTAAGCGTAGTGCACAAAATCATCTGCTACAATGTCCTTCCAGTCAATGACTACTTCAGTTTCAATCACAACAATACAAGAGCACCCAACGGATACAAACTCAACGTAAACTGCTTCATACTCGATTGCAGAAAGTACGACTTCAGCAACAGAGTGGTCAATACTTGGAATGCACTACCTGATTCTGTAGTTACATCCTCTAACCCCCACTCCTTTAACCTCAAACTAACCACTATTGACCTCACCCCATTCCTAAGAGGTCTGTAAGAGGTGTGCATAAGTGCACCATCGTGCCTACCGTCCCTATTGTATTGTCCCCATTTATTCATACCCATTTCCTGTATTCTTACTCACGTTTATACTTATACCTTGTAAGTGATTGGCAAATCAAATAAATAAAATAAAAATGAAATAAAATAAAATAAAAATGAAATAAAATAAAATAAAAATGAAATAAAATAAATAAAATAAAATAAAATAGAAAATAAAATAATAAAATAAAAATGAAATAAAATAAAATAAATAAAATAATAAAATAAAAATAATAAAATAAAATAAAAATAAAATAATAGGGACCCACAGTGTTCTGTCCTAGGACTTTTAATATATTTATAAATGATCTGGAAACAGGCATGACTAATAGAAGAGTCAGGTTTGCTGATGTCACTGTTGGAGAAAAATCTCAGAGTTCCTTCAGCATCCTTCTTTCTCAATCACCCAACTCCAAATACTTTTATTAAGAGTTTAAAACAGGTGAAACACAGAAAGTTCAGCAACAGTTTTTGCGGGTGAGACCTTGAGCAGATGGTCTAGCAAGCTTCTAGAGTACAAAGAAATAAAGAGGAAAAACCGCATTCACCATTAAAAGCATCTAGTATGTTTCATTCATTTCTGCATATTCAGGAAGTCTTGTTGTGGTTTCAGCTGTTAAACTTTTGTCTTCTAGGAATTGATTTCTTGGCAATCCACCACAATTGGCAGTTAGCTCAAAAAGATAACCACATCCTGCCATCTGCAGGGTATCTGAAGCATTTGCCATCAGATTTCCAAGTAAAGCAGCAAAGGAGAGTTGAAATTACACATCACTATTTACATTGTTAACAGTATTGTGTCATTAATATTACATATACTTAACATTTATTTCTATACATTATTTAGTCCATCGGTTATTAATTTCAATTAAATTGTACACATGTACATTGACAATAAACTTTTGATTGATTGATTCCAGAGTCCTTCTCTGATAATGCCCAGATTTGATTGCAATATCCTTCTGGTTATGGTGTCCTGGTTGCTAAATAATGTTGAATAATAAAGAGAGAGAAAGAGAGGGAGGGAGGGAGGGACAGAGAGAGAGAGAGAACTCCACCAATTACTACTTTCCAGCCAAATGTAGTGCTTTTAATTGTAGCTGACTAAAGATTCAGAGAAAGCCATTTGACTCTGCAATGTCATCCAAACCAGACTTTTAACAGATTTGTCAGCATGAGATCAATCCAGAGTATGCACTAACAGGCTAAAGAAGTAAAATGGTTAGGATATTTTTTCCTCCTGACATTAAAACAAACCCCACAATTTACAATTTAAGAATTGCTACCAACCTTGAAACATCTAAAAACAGATCTTTCTAGTAATTAAATGTGTTTTAATTAGGAAGAATGGAGCAATTAAAACAATATGCCAAGACTAAATAGATGTGATAGATAAATGAAAAGTAGATGAATAGATGATAGATATAGATGATAGATATAGATGATAGATAGACAATAGATAGATAGATAGATGATAGATGATAGATAGATAGATAGATAGATAGATAGATAGATAGATAGATAGATAGATAGATAGATATGGATAGATAATAGAGTAAAAATAAATAAAAGCCAGGGTTTAAAATACTTAAAATACTTAAAAAACTTGCAGGATTTGAAAGAATGAGATAGCCTCTAGTGACTTTAAATTTCAGCATTCTATTATCGCGCTAGTTTATAGCATTCTGCAGTTGGGCTCCTTACACACAGTAGCCTTAGTTTGCTTTGCAGACTTGCTTGGTTTCGCGCCCTTTTTCTCCCCACCCTTCCATTTTGCAGTTCCAAGAACTGCTGTTTTCTCTCTCTGGCCAAAGACAGCTGCCGAAGTGCTGATCTTTGACTTGAAGGTACCTCTTTCCCAGAGTCTCTATCGTGTTCCTAGTTTCTCGATTGGCACCCATGCTTGTTTTCAATTTCCGTTTGATAAAATAAACTGTCCTACGAAGGAGAGGATGGGGCTGCTTTAGCCCTCCTGCCCAAGTAGTACCAAAACTCTGGATTCCAGGACAAAGAAAATAAAGCTGTTGACTGTTCCACAGGATCAGAAGCTGCCAAGGCCCAGCAGGATCCCTCCCCACCAGACAGAATTAATTTTGGAGTCCCTGCTGATCCTGATGTTCTTGACTCTCCTACTGAAGGGCTAACCTGGTGAGTATCTTTGTTGAAAGGCTTGAAAATGCCTTTCTTCTGAGGATTCAGTTTTCCTGCTGGGAGTGCTCCAATACACAGAGGCAACTACTTGGGAGCAGGTTTCTTTAATTTTCAGGAAGGCAAGAGATAGCAAGAAGTCTGCGTTCCTGGGGCTAGCCAGCTTTGTGTAATAAACTCCTGATTTTTATACCTTTTCTCCTTTTGTGTGTGAGTGCTTAATGTTTTAAATCCTGTCAGGGGGGTTGTCTTCATTTCCGTCAGAGGGAAAACTCTGCGGGGTGGTTTGATTGGATTATTAGTTTCATTTCTTATATTTGTTTAGTGGCAATCTCCTGTCTGCTATGTATCTTTTGGCTATTTGTTTTGCTGATTTGGCATGGCCTTTTGTTTGTAAAGGATTTCCTTTTCTTGATTCCCTAGCTTTAATTACTTGGCTTTTGTCTAGGGGGCTTCTTTCAATACCTTTTATCAAATCTCTTTTCCTATGCAAGTTGCTTTTATGGCTAGCCTGATGTTCCCCTCGCATTATTCCTGCTTGGGTGTCACCCCTGTCCTGGTGAAGTTCCCTTTCCACATCTTAAAAGAGGGAAGGGAGGCAGGATGAGTCCCCACTCCAAGCCTGAGGGGGGGGTTCTCTGTGTTGGGGGCTATCTGAAAGAGGGTGGGAGGACTGAGCAGGGGATCTGAACATCTGCCTGGCCTTAGACAACAAGGAGATCCTGCTTCAAGAAGATGATGCACAACCTCTTCCCAATTGAGGGAGGGGCTCTGGTCATCCATTCCTCCTCTGACCCCTCATAGGAACTTCCTGGTCTCTCCTACCTTACAATTTGCCTTCAGAAATTGGGAGAAAAAGCAAAGGAGTTCCTTGGTGCAGCCCCACATATAGAAGCGGATCCCCAGCTGACCTGAGCCATTCTTGGGGCGTTGAGAGAAAGTGGGGTGTTCACACACAAAGCCTGAGGGAACAACTGAGGTTTCAAAAGTCAACAACTCTGATGTGAGAAGAATGAAGAAGCTGAGCTTTGCAGCACTGTTTGTGTGTGTGTGTGTGTGTGTTGTATTACTGTACTAAAAACAAAAAAAAAGAATTTCGCTTCCTTTGGGAGAATTAGCCAAAATGCAAGGTTATTTTCTTTTCAGGAAAGTACCCTAAACTGAACTGTTTTACTTTTTGATCTACCCAGGATCAGTTTTCAACCACTAAAGGGTTTATCTGAAGCACCATTTAAATCCCTGCTCAACTGTTGGATTCAGGAAACAAATGTGACTCACAAGGTTTTGAAATGGATTTCACAGTTGGCAGGATGGTGATAATTTAAGGTTATTACGACCTTGCAAAGCTACTGGTTCTATAGCAGTGATGATTTTGCCTCATTTGGGCAATGAAACATCTGCAAGAAAACAAGGAAGCTTAGAAAGCACCAACAACCAGAGGTGGTATATTCAGCAGGTTCTGACCAGTTCTGGAGAACCAGTAGCGGAAATTTTGAGTAGTTCGGAGAACCGGCAAATGCCACCTCTGACTGGCCCCGCCCCCATCTATACTCTGCCTCCCGAGTCCCAGCTGATCAGCTGGGTCTCCTTTGGTTGCCCTGCACAGGAGAACAGAGCTGGAAAGCACGTTAGTGGCATGGGAAGAGAATGGAGATTTTATAGTATCCTTCCCCTGCCACACCCACCAAGCCACGCTGATACTAAAGCCAGAACTGATACTAAACTGATACGAAAAAAAAAATTGAATCCCACCACTGCCAAGGACCCTTCATTTCCACTCTGAACTACAAATATTCTCCTTTATTAGTATAAATCAAATTAAAATACAAGAAAAGCCAGGCTATTTATCAAGTACAACAGTGCTACAAATTGTTGTTGACGCCTTCAGTTCTCAGAGAAAAACATCTTTATCCTGAGTACGCAAATTGCCAGTCAGGAAGCAAAGATCAGTGTAATCAGGTAAGAATTTTTATATGAGCAAAGTCCTGGGGCAATCCAGGGATCAAAGTTTGGGAAATAAGGAGTTGATTTTTCAGGGTGGGGCTGGAGGAAGAAAAAGGTTTTCTTTCCAATATAATGCAGATTTAAATTGCGCAGCTCTCATACTCACTCTCACTATTGAGCCTTAAAGGAACAATTCACTGTAAAGAACTTGTTTTTGTAAATAAACGCAACCTGAAATTTGCAGGGAAGAGGATGAAGGGCAACAGGACTTCTTAGCTCCGGTGTGATCATTTCCCACCCACCCGCCTCCACAGTTTCTCTCAAGGTAGGATATCTTTGGCTCAGCACTGAGACAAAACTGGGACAACTCCAGATAAGGTCTGGCTAGTCTGATTCCAGCACGGAGGAGGTCCCAACCAAGTGAGGCTGAAGACACAGAAGTGCTGAACTGGACCTATTCCAGCAGAAGAAATGTTTTTTGGGGGGAAGAAACCTGTGGAGTAATTCCTTGATCACAAGAAAGAGACTCTGAAGGAGTGAGCTAGCGAAAGATCTTGGAGACTTCGGTGTAAACGTTCGGAAATTCCCAGAAAGTCTCACCAGCCTAATTCTAGTATCAGAGAAGTCTCCGCGAAGTTTCAGAGCAACTGATCTGATGTGGAAATGAAGCATGTCCAGGAATTCTCAGAAACCAGGAAAAGGTGAGGATGGGTCAATGCGGGTGGGGGGTGGGGGGCTTCATTGATGAGGAAAACTGGGTGGGCCCGGCACCATTCCTGCAATAAAGACCGGATCTTGCGGAATGGCTGAAATCAGAGCTCACCCTTCAGATAGAAAATGAACATTTTTCCCTTGGAAAATTAAACCCAGACTTTAACACCAAGTAAATTCACACTTAATATCAAAACAGGGGAAGACTGGGTCCACATCTGGCCCATCCCCTGGAGGCCTCAAGGCTTGAACTGCTAGGGATTACTGCTTAATTTATTAACTATTTTCATCTGAAGTGAAAAAACAGATGAAGATGAATGCGTGTGTTGGGGAATTTTCAAAGATCGTTTAAAAGGAACCAAAGTGGTCTGTTATCTATCTCTATAGAAGGCTCACCGCAAGGTCATTAATTTAAATGAACAATATGATTTGCAATGGAAGAATCCAACAGAGTTATGCAACAAACTTGCCCAAAGGGAAATATGTGAATGGGCACGTGATGCCTTCACTGCATCCTAAAAGAGACCAATTCAAAGTAAAAGAAAGAACCACATAAAATATACAATCAATTTTACATATTTCATGTACCGTTAAAAGATCCCCCACAATAAGCTCCATGTAGGTTTAGTTCAAACTTTTCTTTAAAAGAAAAAAGCAGATACAAACAAAAATGTAAAAATAGGAGAAACACATAGAATAATCATAGAGTAGAATAACATGTGGGGAGACGTCATATCCATATTCCAAAAAGCATGATAGGGAATAACAGAATAACAGAGTTGGAAAGGACCTTTAAGGTCTTCTAGTCCAACCCCCTGCTTAAGCAGGAAACCCTACACCACTTCAGTCAAATGGTCATCCAATCTCTTCTTAAAAACTTCCAGTGTTGGAGCATTCACAACTTCTGGAGGCAAGCTGTTCCATTGGTTAATTGTTCTGTCAGAAAATTTCTCCTTAGTTCTAGGTTGCTTCTCTCCTTGATTAGTTTCCACCCATTGCTTCTTGTCCTGCCTTCAGGTGCTTTGGAAAATAGCTTGACTCCCTCTTCTTTGTGGCAACCCCTGAGATATCGGACACCCCTTGTTCTATATTAACATTCTTGTAAACTCACATTCTGATTGGTCCACACGGACCGCGACGTGATTGGCTGACTGAACTCCTGTGATTGGTGCGCTAAGAATCTACCGCGATTGGCCGAGCCGATCGTGGGAGATTCAAAGCGCTGCCATTGGCCGCCGAGCCGCCGGCTGGCTGTATAAAGCCAAGCGGCTCACAAGTCTAAGACTGTTCCATTCTATACATGCAATAAAGAGCTGAATGTACACTTTCAATTCTCGCCTCTCAATGTGAACCGATCTACCAGATTTAACACCCCTGGTCCTTCTTTTCATCAAACTAGACATACCCAGTTCCAGCAAACGTTCTTTTTTTTTAATATAATTTTTATTCTTTAAAAACAAAAAATACAAAAAATCTCATTTCCATTAACAGTTATTGTGTCATTGTGTATACATGTTTCTTAGTTTGTGACTATACATTATTTTTGTCCTTATTCTTCACCCATTCGTACCACCTCTCCCATGTCGCATAGTATTCTCGATCCTCTTTGCCTTTCAGTTCCATAGTGAATTTATCTAGTTCAGCACAGTCCATTATTTTTTGAATCAGAACTTCATCTGGTGGTATTTTACCACTCTTCCAACTTTGTGCTAATGTGATTTTTGCTGCAATTAAGATGTGTACAATAAGGTATCTTTTATCTTTACTCAAATTCCCTTTGATCATACCTAATAAAAACGTTTCGGGTTCCAAATTCAATTTATATTTTGTAATCTCAAAAAGCCATCTCTGTATTTTCTTCCGGTATTTTTTGACCACATATGGAAAAATGTTCCTTTCTTTTGTTCCAGCAACCGTTCTTCATGTGTTTTAGCCTCCAGTCCCCTAACCATCTTTGTTGCTCTTCTCTGTACTCTTTGTGGAGTCTCAACATCTTTTCAACATCAAATAAAAATCCTGGACAGTTACTGCATCTGATAGGAAGGGAATAGCCTGGGCTCTATTGATTAAATCAGCTGGTATTCCAAACATTTCAGAAAGTAAGGGTGAAGCCTTCTGGATCATCCCTTATGGGGTGCCAAAGCTGTAACACTCTTACAAAATTTAGCGGGTATGACAAGAAGCTGCACCCTTAGCTAATTTTCTTAAGCATGAATGGTGAGTCGAGAATCTCTTTAGCACAGAGAATTGCTTGATTGTTATGTAACTTCACATGACATCAGTGGTCGGATTCAAAAATGTTTACTACCGGTTCTGTGGGCGTGGTGTGGCTTGGTGGGCATGGCTTGGTGGGCGTGGCACGGGAAGGTTACTGCAAAATCCCATTCCTTCCCCACCCCACTAACCTGCTTTCCAGCTCCATTGTCCTGTGCAGGGCAACCAAAGAAGACTCAGCCGATCAGCTGAGACTCGGGAGGCAGAGAATAGATGGGGGCAGGGCCAGTCAGAGGTGGTATTTTCCCGGTTCTCCGAACTACTCAAGTTTTGCGCTACTGGTTCTCCGGAATTGGTCAGAACCTGCTGAATACCAACTCTGATTGGGACCCAAATTATTCAGACAATAGGAAGAAAGCAGGTGGCATGATAACATGAAATGAATTAGCTAGGAGGCAGCTGTTGTCCTGGGGAGCATTCAGAATCCCTGCATGGCTCTTTATGCAGAGAGCTTGGGGATCTCTTGAGATCAGTTAGAACCAGCTTGGTTAAGTGCCAGAGGAGGATAGGATTTCAGTGGCTAAATGGTGCATTGGTCAGTGCCATTACTAACCATGGAGCATCTGTGTTCTGCAGAATAGATTAGTCCCTGATGGACAGTCTAGGAAAGAATGGGGGCAGAACCCTAGGAATGGAACAAGGGATGAACATGTGTTTGAGGCGGGGGAAAGGAGTGATCATTTCCACAAATGTTTATTTTGCGCTGAGTGTCTCTTTTCAGCTTCCTGCATTTCTATCGTCATGAGCTCATGTTTGACTTTTCCAGGACTCTTCTTGAGCCATTTCCACCTCTCAGCCGTGAAAGGAACAGAAATTGCGCAAACTGTGTAAGATCCTCCCAGACTGGGCCAATTGTGATGCTGGTATTCCTGGCTCTCCTGCTGGAGGACTGCTGTGGTGAGTATCCTAGAAGAGTGTGGTGGGGAGGTAAGATTTGCTCCCATCTCAGGCCTGGTGATTCTTTGCATGAAATGCAGTTGTTGAGGGCTATGAGTGGGTGGGGAGAAAATGCATCAGAAGATCTGAAAATCTACCTGGCTGCCTCAGGCAAAAAGAAACTGTGTTTAAAGCAGAGGAACTAAGCCTAGTCCATTGTAAAGAAGGACTGGGGAGGACGGGACATCAGAGGTGGGATTCTACCAGTTCGCACCTATTCACTAGAACCGGTTGTTAACTTTCTGAGCAGTTTGGTGAACTGGTTGTTGGAAGAAATCATTAGGGCAGAGAACCGTTTGTTAAATGATTTGAATCCCACCACTGGTCATAAGTCTCATTTTCCAATGCCGTTGTAACTCTGAATGGACACTAAATGAACTGTTTTAAATTGAGGACTACCTCAACAAGTCTGAGACAGAGAAAGACACAAGGTTGCACTGAAGAACCTCTTACTTCTTCCTCCAATTTCTAGAGGCAAATGGCAAGATAGGGAGAGACCAGGGAGGTTGTATGAAGGGATATATAGGATGAATTGAATGCCAGAGCCTCTCCATCTGGTTGGGAAAAGGTCTTGTACACTCTGAACAGAATAACAGAATTGGAAAGGACCTTGGAGGTCTTGTAATTCAATCCCTTGCTGAAGCAGGAGATCCTACCCCCGTGGTGGCTAACCTTTTTGGGGCTCCTGTGCTAAAAATTGTGTGCGTGCTTGTGCTTGCACACTCACATAGCAGCACCCAGAAGGCAATGTGTGCAGCCCCCCTCCCCCTGCGCATGTGCACATGATCCCACCACCACCCTGTTAGCTACACTGTGCATCTCAGCTGATTTTTGGCCCATTTGAGGCCTTTTTTTGACTGTAGAGGGAAGCCTCTACAGCCTTTGTAGGCCCCAAAATGGGCCCATTTCCAGAAATACAGGAAGTGATGAAACGGGCCTATTTTTCAACTTCCAAAGCCTGCAGATGCTTCCCTCAAACCTTTGGGAGGCCGAAAAAAGTCCAAAAATCAGCTGGGAGGCACATACATACGCAGTGAAGTAAGTTTGCCTGGGGTTTGTGCAGGGGTGGGATTCAAATCCCTTAACAACCGGTTCTATGGACATGGCCTAATTTGTCAGCGTGGTTTGGTGGTCATGTGACTAGCTGGGTGTGGCTTGATGACTGGTCATGATTTGATGGTCACATGACTGGCTGAGCATGGCTTGTATATAAATATTGTAAATATTTATGTAAATATTGAATTTTTTTATTTAAAAATGTGCAACTTTTACCCAAAATCAGAAAAGCAGGCAGGCAGATTGAGTTGCTCACAGAATCACAGATTCCCTCAGAGATCTATCTTTCTGCAATCTGTTGCCTGAGTCTGCACTGAAAAATAGAAGCTTTGGTGCTAAGAAAGGTTCAGCTCTGCTTTTAGATTAGCTCGAAAGCAAGAAATCCAACTATTTCCTGCTTTCTATCTAATCTAAATCTCCCGGCACAGCAGAACAGCTGATGGTAGGAATGGAGAAAGGAAAAATAGCAACTTACCAAAGGCAGGCAAGTTGGATGGTGCAGGTAAGGAGTCAGGGGGCGGGGCAGCGTGGGGTGGGGTGGGGCCAGCCAGTGGAGGGATTTGGCGGTTCTCTTAACTGCGCAGAATCATAACAACAAGTTCTATAGAACCGGACCAACCAGATAGAATCCCACCCCTGAGTATGGGAGAGGGATTCAGTTTGCAGATCCCCATAACTCTGTGTTAAGAATAACCATAGTTACCTAATGTTGTTTGGGTAAATAATATATAAACCATGATAGCAAAGTTTAAATGTGTTTTTCACTTTCTAAATGATATAATTTGGGTGCAGTTGAGAAACTGCCATAAGAGGGAGCTAGAGAACCTGGATTGCTACTGGATTGATGGTTGATTGTTCTGCGTGTTCCCTGTTGTTGACGTTGAAGGAGGGAAGAGTTTTGAATGCTGCATATCTAATCTACTGTGAGAAGATATTTACTGGACTGATTTATGGATTGGCATTGTAAGTTAACTGACCTTTTTTTCGACACTGGTCGCAATTGAACAATCTCCGGACTGAACTGACTGAACACTGGTGAATGATATTTGGACTGTTTGACCCTGCTAAACTCTTTTTTTAATATAAATATAGTTTATTAATTTTTACAATTAAAACCAATCACAATACATACACAAATAAGCAAAAGGAAAAAAAAGAAAGAAGAGAAGAGAGGAAGGGAGGGAAAGAATTTTGAGAAAAGAAAGAAAAAGAAAGGGGGAAGAAAGAAAGAAAGAAAGAGGTTACAAAGTAAAAAAGTATTCTTATTTTAACAGTTTGCAAGATCTTCTTTCGTTTTCGTAACCTTAACTTGTGTCATATAACCACACCTGTTTTTAACTTATATCGCTACCTTGTTATTATAGGTTGATACTTTTCTTTCATGCCTTATGATATATAATTTATCTTTGATCAATCCAATTATACCAACAATTCCAGCTATCGTAGTATAGTGAAGTGTCTTTGTTTTTTTAGCGCCAAAGTCAATTTATCCATTTCTGCACATTTTGAGATTTTTTCAATAATCATTTCTTCTGATAATCATTTTTTCTTTTGATGTTGTTTCCACTGTTGAGCGAAGGCTAATCTGGCCGCTGTTAAAATGTGTATTGTTATGTATTTGGCTTTTTGGGAGATTTGCTTATCACAAATCCCTAGTAGGAAGGATTCTGGTTTGTATTCGATCTGCTCTTTGGTGATTTCTTCCAACCAAGTTTTAATTTTCTTCCAATACTTTTGGGTTTCTGCACAAGACCACCACATATGGAAAAAGGTTCCTTCTTTTTTCCTACATTTCCAGCAATGCGGTCCCTGCTAAACTCTTAATGGAATAAACTATTCAACTAAGACAGTGTATCCGTTTTTACTGAGTGTGTAAACTAAAAAACACTTGCTCTCATATTCACCTGACTGCCTGACTGCTGTGCATATTCTGCTCGGGTACATCCCTAACACTCTGCTCTCTTTTCTCCCTCCAGCCTCCTTCTCCTCCTCCTTGCACTCCCTTTACTATTCTTACACCTTTGTCTCAAAGCCCAGCCAAGGGCTCCCCCAGTTCAGCATCCTGGAGTCTTTCGATGGTCAGCCCATCGCTCACTATGACAGCCACACGAAGGAGTATCGCTCTCTAGTGCCTTGGATGGAGCAGGTGAAGAAGGAAGAACCTCTTTGGAAGGAATACACCAAAATATCAAAGAAGGCAGAGCAGGACTTTGGGAGAAATCTGGTAACCCTAAAGAAGTACTACAACCACAGTGAAGGTGAGTAATTGGGGGTGGGGATGGGTGCAAGGGCAGAGGATCTCCATCTCTGCAACAGATTGGGAGGAAGGGGAATTGCTACTGCAGAAGGGAAAGTTAGAAAAGGCTGCTCGCAGCTGCCAAAAAAGCCAACTGTGCTGTCCCAGCCTGTCTATGGGAATTGGATAGTTACTTAGGAATTATGAGCTGTCCCCTTAAGGGAATGCATCATGGTAAATGTAGTTAAAGGTATCCTGGGAAATGTAGTTCATGTCACGTGACCATATATGTAATCCTGATTGGTCACTAAATTGACTCTTGAGGGGCTGGGGGAAGTTCTCCTCACTTTTGCCTGAACTCTCTAACTCATGGCAGCTTCTTTCTATCGCTACGAGATGGGTATGGAGATAACCATCTTTTACTACAAGGCAGATATACAAAGGATTGGTCATTAAAGAAGAACTTCGTCACAAACGTGAGTTATGAGGAAACCTCATGAACCAATAATAGATACTTCGTACTGATGTTTTGTTGAGTTTATCTACCTCTATAGAGAATACAGAAAACCAACACAGTCCTAGACTGAATAAACAGAGGGATAGAATCAAGATTACGTGAAGTGTTAATACCACTTTATAATGCCTTGGTGAGGCCACACTTGGAATACAGCATCCAGTTTTAGTCGCCACGATGGAAAAAAGATGTTGAGACTCTAGAAAGAGTGCCGAGAAGAGCAACAAAAGTGATTAGAAGATTGGAGGCCAACACATACAGAGAACGGTTGCAGGAACTGGGTATCTCTAGTTTAATGAAAAGAAGGACTAGGGGTGGAATGATAGCTGTCTTCCAATATCTCAGGGGTTGCCACAAAGAAGAGAGGGGTGGTGGTCAATCTATTCTCCAAAGCACCTGAGGGCAGGACAAGAAGCAACGGATGGAAACTGATCAAGGAGAGAAGCAACCTAGAACTAAGGAGAAAATTTCTGACAGGGAGGACAATTAATCAGTGGAACAACTTGTCTCCAGAAGTTGTGGATGCTCCAACACTGGAAGTTTTTAAGAAGAGATTGGACAACCATTTGTCTGAGAGATTGGACAACCTGTTTCCTGCCTGAGCAGGGGTTGGACTAGAAGACCTCCAAGGTCCCTTCCAACTATTCTGTTTCTGCTTCTGCATTCAGAAATTCAAATCCTGCTCCTCTTTGCTTTAGGGAGAGTTGGAAGAGGGTCTGGAATATGGGGTTGGGTGATTAAAGAAAACCCTCTGGATAAAAGACCTTTCTCAATATTCCAATAGGGGAGAACAGTTCATTGTATCAGATAAATCTGTCAGGCTTGATTCATAGGGACCACATTGAGGTTCTTCAGGATGATTTATCCCCAACCTGACCTAATGGTGTGTCCATCACCACGGCAGTCAAATCAACTCTAATATCTCTGCTTCCTTGTGTATCTCCTCAGGGTTTCACACCTTGCAGTGGAGGTATGGTTGCGAGCTGAGCTATGGTTGTCCACAAGGAGGTTCTGACCAGGACAGTTATGATGGGATGACTTTTATCAGCTTTGACAAGGAGACCCTCAGTTGGACAGCATCTGACACAGCAGCTCAACTATCCAAGAGGAAATTGGAAGGGAATCCATCAGTTGCCAAGCACATAAAATACTACTTGGAGGAAACTTGCATTGAAATGCTGAGGAGACGCATTACATACGGGAAGGAGGCTCTGCTGAGGAAAGGTTTGGATGAGATATTTTGGGGAGAGGAGCTTCCTTAGAAAGTAACAGTTCTTCACACATTTCTTCTAAAGTAAATGCACATTGGTCCTTTGAGTGACCCATATAGGTAGTCCTTGACTTATGCCCACAACTGAGCCCAAAATTTCTATTGCTAAGTGTTAGCATTTGCTGTAGAAATTCAAGTCCAGAAAACACACAACTTCTTTCTAAACATAATAATATGAGTAAAGTTTACAACACCATTAGTAGATTATTTCAACGTAACACCAACAGCAGCTCAGTGGGCTCAGAACCGATATCAGTTACAGCTCCAGTTCAGAGCAGTTTCTCTTTCAATTCTCAGCAAAGCACACAGAGCCAAACCAACCCAGGCTGTCAGCTCCCATTGGCTGGTCTGTTGCCATGCTTACTCACTTGCTGACTTTGTTAACCATGTCTCTGCCACTTAATGAACATACTCTGATGCTAAGTGAGACGGCTGTTAAGTGAGTTTTGTCTCATTTTATGGCCTTTCTTGCCACAGTTGTTTAGTGAATCACCGCAGTTGTTAAGTTAGTAACAGAGTTGTAAAGTGAATCTGGCTTCCCCATTGACTTTATTTGTCAGAAGGTTGCAAAAGGTGATCCATGACCCTGGGACACGGCAATTGTCATAAGTAAGAGCCAATTGCCACACAGCCCTATTTTGGTCACATGATCATGGGGATGCCGTAATGGTTGTGTGAAAAATGGTCAAAAGTCACTTTTTTCAGTGCCATTTGTAACTTCATACAGTCACTTGATGTAACTTCATGCGGGGTGACTGGTGTGTGTGTGTGTGTGTGCGCGTGCGTGCGTGCGTGCGTGTGTGGCAGAGGAACAGGGGTGGCATGTGGCTTGGGGGAGACCTGCCATTGCCACTCTGGCCTGAGTTCTCTTGCCCCCAAGCCAGGCGCCACCTCTGTTGCACCCGCCCCAAATTTCCCCCAACCAGGGATGGGATTTAACCAGTGTTACTACCGGTTGAGAGTGCGTTTTGCCGTGTGCGTGTGTAGAGCATTTTTTAAAAAAAATCAACTATGTCGCCCTGACAAGCACTGCACGCGGATGCACAGTGTTTGAAAATCCTCTTATTTCCTGTTTTTTCAACCTCAGCTGTACCACGCAAAGCAGCTGAGGTTGAAAAAGCAGGAAATAAAGGACAGCCCAGAGCCCGGGCGGGCAGGTGGGCCAAACAGACGACCAAAAGGTTGTTGCAGAGAACCAGTTCGGTGTCTGCTGCTCTTCAGAGCTACTGGTTCTATAGAACTGGGCCGAACTGGTAGCATCTTCCCTGCACCCCCCCTCCCTCGGCAACCTCAGAAGCTGCACCGGGCTTGCCGTTTGCGTGCGTGACCTCTCCCAAAGCTGCCCCACAGCACCAGAAGCCACGCCAGCCTTGCCGTGTGCCTGCACGGCTTTCCCTACCCCCTGTCAGTTTTGAGCCAAGTTGTTTTGGTGAACTGACAGAGCTGCAAAGGCCCAAAACTTGCGAAGCAGCCGTAGTACTTTTTTTAAAAAAAACCCTTTCATTGCACACTGCTCCATCCACCCACAGCTCCTGCGATTGTCCATCACCAATCATATGCTGCCCCCCGCAGCACCGTTTTTTCCACCTGCCACCCGATTGGCTGGCAGCTATTTGTCCCGTGCAGCCAAAGGGCCCAGGTCAAAGGGCGTTTGGGACAAAAGGCCAGGACCGAAGGGCCAGGGGTCCATTGGCTGTGGAGAATGGCGAGGGGAGGGCTAGCAGGGGAGGAAAATTGGCTGTAAATGGGCTGAGGCGGGTGGCTGGGGCTGAAGGAGGCACAGGGAAGGGTGCATGCTTAAATATCCCATTCTGTTCATCAACTGATCCAGGTGCAGGATTGTGAGGTTCACAAGTCAAGGCACATGGAGTTGGAGTTAATGGGCTGTTGTCATCAACAGAGAGCTGGTGCTTGGTGCTCCATTTTATTATTATTTTTTTCATCAAGTTTTTTTTTATTTTATAACATCTAAAAATTCCATTTTCAGTTAAACGGTGTTGTTGTCTGGGTACAAATAGTTTTAGAAAATAATCAAAGTGTTTACAACAATGTTCATTACATTGGTATTAATCCATAACAACAACAACAACAACAATAAAACAGGCAGTTCAGCTGTTTTTCTCCCCATCATCCTGCCTTTCTGCCAGGAAACAGACAAGAATTTCATCACAAATGTGAGTTATGAAGATACCTGATGCACCAATAAATATACTTTGTTATGGATGTTTTGCGGAATTTATCTATCCGCATCTGCACAGCTACAAATCCACCTCTGTGCATGAGACAGGACAGGTCCTTCTCTTCAGCAGACTAGCCAAGCCCAGTTCCTGCAACCATTCTTCTTATGCCTTAGTCTCCAGTCCCCTAATCAACCTGGTTGCTCTTCTCTGCACTTGTTCTAGAATCTCAAGATCTTTTTTATAGTGTGGGGACCAAAACTGGATGCAGTACTCTAGGTGTGGTCTTTCTAAGGTTTTATAGAGTGGTATTAGTACCTCACTTGATCTCGATTGTATCCCTCTGTTAATGCAACTTAGGATTGAGTTGTAACTTAGTTGTTATTGCTAGGGAACCAGAGCATGCATCAAAAGTGCAAAACTTGGACAACTGAAGAAAATTGAGAAATCATCAAATATTACTATTTATTTGTTTGTTTGTTTGTTGGTCAAAACATGTACAAGATAACAAGTGTAGATATGAACATAAACAGGAACCAAGGAAGTAAATACGGATAAATGGGGACAGTAGGACAGAGTGTGCTTATTCACGCCTCCTTTCAGGACCTCTTAGGAATGGGGTGAGGTCCACGTAGACAGTTTGAGGTTGAAGCTGTGAGGGTTTGAGGCTGTAACCACAGATTCGGGCGTTGACCACTCTGTTGCTGGTCATATTTTCTGCAATCGAGTTTGAAGCGGTTTACCTTTTCTTTATTTTTTTTATATATTATATAAACGGTCCATCTTTCGTTTAAACAGTGTGTCGTCAGGGTACAAACATCTTGTGCAATAACCATTACAATTAGTACATATTAGTTTATTAGTGGTTTACCTCGAATCGATTGTTTGCCCGTGTATTATTGTGTTTGAAGTTGAAGAAGTTGTTGACAGGCAAGATGTTGTAGCAGACAATTTTGTGTACTATGCTTAGATTGTACCTCAGGCAGCATAGTTCCAGATTGTTCAAGGCTAAAATTTCAAGCCTAGAAGCATAAGATATGCACTAACTGGGGCAGCTGGGGCACTACATCATCTCATTGCTCCATCATAAAGGGTATTTGTAGCACTGGAACGGTGATAAAGGTCACTCAAAAGGATCAAGAGATTGGAGGGTTTTCTCCTCAGGGCTTGAAGGTAGAGCAAAGTTGAGGTTATTTGGAAAGCTCCATATTTACTGTGATCCTGTCATTTCTGCAGAACCAATAGTGACGGTCACAAGTAAGGCAGAGGTCATCCAAACCGAAACACACATCTGCCGAGTGGATGGCTTCTTCCCCAAGGATATCAAAGCAACCTGGAGGAAGGATGGAGAAATCTGGCTGCAGGATACTTTGCATGGGTTGGTTGCCCCCAACTCAGATGGGACCTATCACTTCTGGCTCAGCATTAGGATCAATCCCAGTGAACGGAATCGCTTCCAGTGCCATGTAGAGCATGACAGCCTGAACAGTTCCCTGATAGTTGTTTTGAAAGTGCCAGGTGAGTATTTGGGAAGGATAGAAGGATGGAAAAGCAGAAGATTTCTCACCAAAGTGGAAGACGGAACAGAAGGCCTGTAGCTGTGTTGTAGATAGTCCCAACAAAAATCTGACTCTCAGAAGATAGTTACTAAGTTTGAGTTTGTGTTGCACAGCACAGTTTCCATCTTGAAATATGACTCCTGCCTTCTGCCGCGTTTCCCTCAAAATAAGACCCAGTCTTTTTTTTTAACCAAAAAAGACACTAGGTCTTATTTTCAGGGATGTGGTTGCCCACCTGCTCCCTCCCACCATCTGCCTTGCCTGCGGCCACATGGCTTACAGGGCTACCCAGGGCAGACATACTTTTTGTCCGGATGGAGAAATGATGGAGACTGGAAACTTAATCTGTTTGCTAACGGGGTCTCCCTCTGGGCGAAAAGTGTTTGGGCGCCTATGGGGCACTTGGGAATGGAGCAATTTTCTCAGTTCCCAAGCACCCATAGGCTCCCAAACACTTTTCACTGGGATGGATAAATGATGAAGACTGGAAGCTTTGCCTGCTTCCAAATCGGGCACTTTGAAACAGAGCAATTAAGCAGACGAAGCTTCGAGAGTCTCCGTCTGGGTGAAAAGTGTGCGGCAGAGCCAGGTGGAGGTAGACGCATGGGGGAGGAGAGGAGGCGATCCCAATGCACCACCCACTCTGTCCTACCATCTCTCAGCTTGCCTGCAGCCATGCCAAACATCAGAATCACCTGTTCCCACCCACCCCCGGGCCTCTGCCTCCACCTGCTCCCAGTGTTGCCATGCAAGCCTCCTGCCAGTCAGTGTCCTGAGAACCAGGTAGCCCTGCAGCACATTCGGATTGCCTGTCGCCCCTCCCTCCTGCCTCCATGCACTGCACCAAGGGGACAGTGGGCTGCGGCTGCTGCTGAACACAATTGGCCTACACACGGTCGCTACCTCTTGTGCTGGTCAAGCCCATCCCTCAGGCTTATTTTTGGGGTAGGGTGCATATTAGGCCCATCCCAAAAAAATCAGGCTAGGACTTATTTTCAGGATGGGTCTTCTTTGGGGGGGAGCCATCTGGCAGCCATCTTCATAGCCTCAGCTAATAGGCCCTAGACCTAATGTTGGAGTCAAAGACCCAAGTTGGAGGGTCTCTTTACCTCTCTTAGTCTCAATGGTTGTAGTGCAATGATTTTGCCATTGAGGAAGATATTATCTTCAAACTTGGAGCAGTGGATAATAGGCGAGGTGTCCTCTCCAGGGATATTTCAGATTCATGAACATGAATTTCTTTGTGCGCTTTGAATTGTCTATAATAGAAAAACAGAAGTCTTTCATATTTATTATTCCATTTCTGTGCCAACTATTTTATTGATAAAGCATTTTTTTTCTTTAGCACCCCACCCATCGTCCATTATAATGATTGTTCTGGCAGCCATCTTCCTAGCCTCAGCTAATGCTTGGAGTTTGTACTTTGGTATGTAAATGGGGAATGCATGTTATGGTTGGAGGGAATTCCTTGCTGGGGGATTCACAGAAGCCCACAATGCACATTTTTCTATGAAGTATGTTGCACTGATATATTAAGTAGAAACAAACAATTATTCTCACCCCAAGCATCCACACCCTTATGATGGGCACCAAAGTTGTCTCACTGTGGTCACTGAGGGAGGATCAGAGAAGGTGAAGGTTCTACTGATGAAATGGGACTTTTTCTTGATTTTTGGAAAGTTGTCAGAATGACCAATATCCCCTTCCCTACCTAGGGCAATTAGAAAATATCTAGTAAACTCTTGTGCAGGAGCTCTTCCTAGCCAGACTGGATGACACTTGCAATTGAGCTTAATTTCACTTTCATATCTGTTTTCTCCATGCAGTGGTAGACATATTCCGTTACTGGTTGCAAGAATATCCAGGTATGTGGGTATGCATTTGATCTGGTTTAAACAGAGGGATGGGGATATGATCTGAATAGGAAAGGTGTTAACATTTGTCCTTTGCTACCTAGATATAGATGGTAGGCACCTCAGTTTTTCTTGGGCAAGGACCCCATTCAAATTGTTGTCCAATGCAGGGTAGTTATTGAGTATTTCCAAAGGGCCCTTGAGGATTGTCTGCAAACTTGACGAAGTTTATCAGAGGGTAGGTAAGAAGAGGAACTGATTCAGACACACGGGGAGCTAAGAGATCAATTTTCACATCATATATTCACCCTTATATTAGATAAAAATAAAGAACCGATATGGTTTGTTGTGTAAGCAGTGTTTAGTCTATTACAACCTTACCAACTATAGTTGATTTTTATTAAAGCAATTCTCCTTCTTCCACAGTCAGAATGGACTACTCCATGCTATTTTCTAATTGGCACCTCTTTCCAGTTTTCCTTCAGCAAACTGTGGCAGACTGAGCTAGCCGATGGCAGATAGATAGATCACTGAATGATTCTGTGAGCAACTCAATCTGCCTGCCTGCTTTGCCTGATTTTGGGTAAAAGTTGCTCTTTTTTATAAAAAAAAAATCAATATTTATATAGATATTTATATTTACATACAAGCCATGCCCAGCTAGTCACATGACCACCAAGCCACACCCACAAATTAGGCCACGCCCACAGAACTGGTTAGTGGTCCCTGGGATTTAAAATTATGAGTTTGGTGGTCCCTGGGGTCCAAAAGGCTGGCGACCCTTGCTCTGGAGTACAAGGGTTTATTGCTCTCCCTGGTCTTGCCTTCCTCCACTGGAGACAATGGGTCTCCCCAGCCTCGCCTGGGTGCCCCTGACATGAGTGGTGTTGAGCTTGCCACGCCTACCCTGGCCATGGCCACCCCCTCCCCCCGAGGTCAAATACAACCCTGATGTGGCCCTTAATGAAATAGAGTTTGACACCCCTGATCTACAATCCCAGATATTTCATAGGGGGAACTAACTTATACTCTCCCCCCAATTTCTCTTCAACAAAACTAGCACAAAGGGATTTTTTGGCTGTCTGCAAGAAAATGTGGACAAACAATAGGAAGCCATGGCTAAAAGCAGATGGTGACATCTTGGGACTACCTGCAAAAGTTGGGCCCTGGAGACATTATTCTGAAAGGTTTGCACTCCAACCCAAGCAGACACTTCCAGTTGGCAACTGTGGACAAGCTACCAAGCCCTAGATCGCTCCAGTATATAATGTTGAAGGACTTGGTCTTATTTAATATCTGTGTGAAGTTACTGGAGAGGATTGTCTGTTATTTGGGGTGAGACTTGGCTCAAAGTTTTTTTTAAACTGGAGATTCTGGAAACTGTTAAGAGACTGGATGGAGAAGAACAAGGACAGACTAGATCCTTGCAAAATGGAGGTGTTAGTTATCAGTAAATATCTTGGTTATCTGGAATCTTCTCTTGGTACTGGGCTAGCTGTAGATAGATCTGACTTCAAAGTTGGAAGACAAGGCCTTTGGCTTGGTCTTCCTGGAATCACAGCAGGAGATGGCTCTATGTGGCAGAAGGAAGCTTGGTTCAGCTGTAGCTGGTATACCAGTTATGGCCCTGAAAGACCTGAAAATAATAATTAATTCCAGTAGGAATCTGAAAAAATGCTTGCCATTACTCAATTCAGCTTCCAGATCTCAATAGTGTTTCTGTCAGGCCTGTTGAGAAAAATCTGGAAAAGGACTTCCTTGTGAATATTACTTTAATTCTAATTCTCCAATTCTCTTCCTGCAGGTGAAAAAGCACTCAAGATACAATATACCACTAGTGAGTAATCTGTTCTTTTTGTGCCTTTTCTGCAGCAAATTTAATGCGTTAGAAGCTTATAATCTGCCTCTGTGAGCACGGGCAAGCACTGAACTAAATTGGGAAGGATGGCCTTTTTAGCTCCAGCCAGCAGGCAAATCCTAGCAATCTTGCTTAGGCTGGACATGCTGGAAAAGGGGAAAGAGTAAAGTCAAATATTTTTTAAAAAAACTCATAATTTCGGTCATGCTTTTCTTCTCAAATTGTTTTCTACAGAAATGGGGAATGCTGAAGTACTTTTTTGTTGTTAAATGTGTTGTTTAAAATTTTTCCAATTTTTAAACCTGGTATCCAGTGTTGAATTCTGACACGGGTTGCTAAGGTTCTACTTGATTGGCTTGTTTAGACAGTAACAGAGAGAAGAATGAGGGGACATATTATGGCCATTGCAGGCTCCTAAGGAACAGTTGATAGGACTGTGTGTCTAGAAAGTACCCCTGATGCAGGGCATCTAGAGATGTCAGAGTTGGGGTGCCATATTTATGATCCTTCTGGTTCCTGAAAGGCGATTGATTAAGGTGATCAACCTGTCCTCCTATAGGGAGGACAGTGCTCCTTTTGTAAGCTCTGTCATCGATCAAATACGGAGATTTACAGATTAGTCTTCAAATATCAAAAAGGAGGACATTAGGAGGACACTTTTCGAGAGAGGACAGAACTTACAAAAGGAGGACTGTCCTCCCCAAAGGAGGCTGGTTGGTCACCTTACCATTGACAGAACCAGGCTTGAAGCAAAAATATAGAAGGAAAGTCATTATTTTATTTGGCAATCTGTTTTCAGCTCTGGTTGACCTCAACTCTTAAAGCTTGTTTGTCGCTATCCTACCTCAGAATTACCCAATTCAATCTTGCTTGGCTTTTTGAAATCAGCCAAGATCAAGTAAGTGCTGTCCTGTAGGTGGGACAGTGACACTAATGTTGCCCTTTACTTAGCAAACACTTCCTGCTTTTTTCACCATCACATTCTGTTTCCTATCTTAGGCAAGATAGGCTGCAAACACCTCAGCCCCAGGGGAGATGTATGCTCAGGGGATTGTTCAAAGAGAGGTTAGAGGGAAAGCGAGCTACTTCTGAGATGTTCCCCACAGTTAGAGAACTTTTCTGGAAAAAAAATTGTCCAACTTAGATCTTCCCCATCATAGGAAAAGAATACCTGGTTTTTCTTTTTAGTAATGTTCTTTTTTTCTCCATTTGTACTTTATTCACTAAAGGGGGAGTCATCTGGCTTCTACTTATAATTATTATCACTGTATTATATCATTACTTGGGTGAGTACGGCATCATTTTCTTGGAAGTGTGGGAATGATTGATTGGTGGGGTGGTATTTCAAGATGGCCTTTCTTTTGGTTTTTCTTTTTTTTTTCTTTTTACAATCACCCAGGGCAAACTTGAGCAGTGCCATCTGCTTTAGGAATAACCTCATTTAATATCAACCTCATTTAATATTTCTGCAATCCTTAGACTGTTGCCATTGCCTAAAAGATTCCTTGCCCTTTCCTTCATAGACCTTCTTATTTTTTCTGATTTAGTTTTAGCATACACAGAGTGGCATCGTCTATTCTCTATTGTGCATGCCAGTGTCTGTGCGTTGGAGTTTGCTAGATTGTTTGTGTGGAGATGTAAGTAAACCATACATACATTTTCTGGAATGTGTGCAGGGAAGGAGGGGTCGGTTTGAGGGTTTTTTTAATGAATTTCTTCCCAAATAAGGGGGCTTTATATACTCTTTGACTTTCAGAGTGTAGTTAGGTTTCTCTACTTTTCTTTATTATTATACACAGTCTTACAGCTAGACTTACAACAGTTCATTTAGTGAGTGTTTGAAGTTACCATGGTACCAAAAAAAGTGATTTATGACTATTTTTCACACTTAGGACTATTGCAGCATCCCAATGGTCACATGATTTGTATTCAGTGGTTATGACTCATATTTATGACAGATGCAATGTCCCGAGGTCACGTGATCACCTTTTGCAATCTTGTGACAAGCAAAGTCAATGAGGTAGCCAGATTCACTTAACAGCCATTACTAATTTAATAACTGCAGTGATTCGCTCAATAAATGTGGAAAGAAAAGTCACAAAACAGGGCAAAACTCACTTAACAAATTTCTCATTTAACAACATAGACTTCGATCAATTGTGATCGAAAGTTCAGCAACACCTGTACTCTGTTGTTATACTGAGCAGTGGTGGCGCAGTGGTTAGGTTGCAGTACTGCAGGCTGCTTCTGCTGCCTGCCGGCTGCCTGCAATTTGGCAGTTCAGATCTCACCAGGCTCAAAGGTTGACTCAGCCGCCCATCCTTCCCAGGTGGGTAAAGTGGGTACCCAAACTGTTGGAGGCAATAGGCTGACTCTGTGAACCTCTTAGAGAGAGCTACAAAGCACTGTAAAGTGGTATACAAGTCTAAATGCTATTGCTAATTGCTATTGCTACATATTTGTCATTTATAATTTATTTCATTATGAGCCTCAAGTCTGGCCCGAGATCCCAAAAACTGATGCAGATATTCCTCTGTGGGGATGCAGCTACCAGCATACTCATAGAAAGCCCTTCTTTTAAATAACTTAATAAAGGGCTTTGATTTTAAGTTGTTTCTGATTAGTTGCACTTAAACTTTGAATAATTTGGCTGGCTGGTTTGGGAGTTTGCTTTTTCTACTTTTCTACTTTTTCTTAATTCTACGTTCAGGGGAATAAATAATTTCCTTCAACGATTTAATTTGTTGTGAAATTAAGCTGGACTTTATTTGATTTATATGGCATAAATCAATAGAGCAATAGAGGACAGCCAGGACAATAAAAATATCAATTTGATAAGAAAATGAAGTGAATAAAAGCACACCAAAAAGGAAAACACAAAAATGGCCCTCAAGGATAAACCAATTAATCAAAAGTCATACAACTCACAGACTCAACCCCCTCCTCACCGCAAGTCTAAAAGAGCCTTAGAAGGCCAACAAGCTTTTGAGGCTACCAAAATTTCGAGAGAAACAAGTTTCCAAAGTACAGATGCAGCCATGGAAAAAGGATGTTTTCTGACACCACTAGCAGGCACTCTAATCAAGGGGAGCAGGATTATATCTTCTGCCAGATTTGATGGGCAGGTAGAGACAGAGAGAGACCTTTATGGCTTTACATTTCCCTAAACCTCAGATATTTTTCAACTCAATTATGATGTCCATTTCTTTTACACATTGACAGCCATTTAGTTCTTAATTCAAATTTATTACAGGTTCAGGCAGTGAGACTTTCTCCTCCATAGTTAATACTACTCTATTCACCGGAAAAGTGTCATGGAGCCAATTGCAGCCCTTCCCTTGCATTCAGGATTTTAAAAAATGACAGTCCAAATGTCCTCCTTTGGCATTATCAGAGCAGAGCATTATATGTAGTTGTAGTCATTGAAATACATGTGATCTTTGTTTAACAACCATTTGTTCAGTCTTGCAATGGTGCAGAACAAGTGATACTTTTAACTGTTCCAATCTTTTTGCAGCATCCTGTGATCATATGATCACCATTTGCAACCTTCTTTTCCAGTTTTTAATAAGCCAAGCCAGTGGAGAAGCCCACAGGAGATTGCAAATGGTGATAGCCTGCCTTTATAATGGTGTGGGATTTGACTAATGACAGAAACCGGAAGTGGTCAGAATCTCTATTGCTAAGCAGCATAGTCATGTGATGTTGCACTTTATGACTGGGTTACTTAGCAACAGCAATTCTTGTCCCATTTGCCATTGTTAACTAAGGTCTAACTACAATGTTTTAACTTGTCTAAGCAAACTGTAAAATCCAGACATAAATCACTCACGATAATATTCTCCACAGGGTTGAAGAAAAAGAAAAAATGGCCATTTTCATCAAAGCAGGATGTATCAGGTAAATGAAGCTTCCTCCAACATGTTCCCTCTTATATGCCCCTCTTAATCAATGGGGGACTGAAGACTCTGTGAGGTAGTGTGTACGTTTTTGTGTTATGTCTGAGTCTTACCTTCCTTCAACCTCACTTCTTTTTGTGGCAAATTTTCTCAAGAGAATCACAACACAAGCTAAGCACTCTAAAGCAGAGGTTCCCAACCACTGGTCCTGGACCACTACCGGTCCGTCGATCATTTTTTACTGGGCCGCAAAGCTTGGGCACCGCCATCTTGCTCCTCCACCTAGATGCACCGGCCTGCCATGGACTGGAGGAGCTGCTCTGGGATGACCAAGGGGCCAGTCCTGTGACTACTGCAGCTCTGGAATATGGGACGACTTTTCCACCAACGTCAGCAAGCCACCGTCAGTCAAAATTCATATTAGTGGTCCGCAGGATTTAAAATTATGAGTTTGGTGGTCCCCAAGGTCCAAAAGGTTGGCGACCCCTGTTCTAAACTCTATCCTCCTGAAGATGTGACAGACCTCTTTCTTTTTCTCTATTGACTTTCAGGGCACATCAGGCGGGCTCTTGATTTAAAGGGCCAGCTGCTTCTTACAGTACAAGTCCCTGAAGTCACCAGGATTTAAGCTCAGCTCCTGACTGTATCAATGAATTGCTAGAGATTTTATTTTTTAAACCATCCTGTAGTCTGCTCTCAGTGTTCTTGTTATTCATTGGGGCCTCTCTCTATTATACATATTGCTCAGGATGTGTTTTGTATGGCCCCACCATGAGGACAATTGCAGTTCAACTTTGAGCTGCCTTGGGACTACAGGTTTGTGGAGAAGTGGCCCTTGGGCATGTGCTTATGTGGCTAACCTGCTTAGCCCAGTGTTTCTCAACCTTGGCAACATCAGATGATATGTGGACATCATCTCCCAGAATTCCCCACACATCTTAAAGTTGTCCTGCTTGAGATCCTCTGGCTTAGGAAAGGGTGTGATTCGGCATCTCAGAGCAAATATCACACCACTTCCTCAACACCAACCACCTGTCTTTTTTCTTCTTCAGAAAATCACCAAAAGCCTAGGAATTCAGACAGAAGTAATCAAGAGATAATCCCACTGCAAGACAGAAGAATCCTTAACAATTCTGCTGGTGAAGAAAGCTACAGGAAGGACCCCAGAAGTTAGTTGACCTCCGAAATGCCTTTTGTTTAAATCAGCATTTTCTAAATTGTTTTTTTTTTACACCAGTTGGATGATATTCTTAAAAACTGTATGTGCTGAATTTATCAAGCTCATAGAAGCTCACGTATAGATTTTCAACCCTTTTGGGGGTCTTAACTGAATAAAGTTTTTTGTGACTATCCTGTGTTTGTTAACTATAGCATTATATATATTTTTTTTCTTAAGTTTTTGCGGGTGTTTATATGTATGGTATTCAGCTTTGTTCGGGTATTTTCCCACGTCATTATAGTTGTGCTTTTAAAGTTGTAGCAACGTTTTGGCAGAATCTCATCTGCCATCATCAGGCTTCTGTATTGTGTTCATCTGTGAGTCAGACTTTCACAGCCATTTCTATTTTAAATTTGGTGCTAGCCTCCTACTGTGCCAGAATGGTTTTTTCTTCATCCTGATTGGTTGGGAGTCTTGGTCTGTGTTTATTGGTCTTGGAGTTTGCTGAGCCACTCTCGCAGGGGTGTGGCTATTCCTCATATGCTTTTGCCTGTATTTTGGAAATAGTTTTTACCCAGTTTTTTTGCTTTGGTCAAAAATAAAAGCTGTTGTTTTTTGCCAGCCTTGTCTCGAGTCTTTCTCTTTGGCATCTGAGTGGCTCGGGGAAACTTCTGGGAACTTACAGGATTATGTTATAGTAATGGCTAGTTTATACTATTAGGTCAAAACAAAAAGTTGAAGTTTGATGTTATCTTATTCTATTGCACCAAAGGGAGTCAGAAGTCAATGCCTTTTCTTTCTTTTTCCCCTTTTTCCTACACTTTCCCCTCCCATATCTTTCCTACTATTTTCTTTTGTATTTTGCATTTTGCATTTATTATAAATTAATTTTAAAACAGAAATCATGCATTTAGGAACTTTGATTAATGACAGAGCTGCTTGTCCCAATTGTGCTCATTAATGAGAACTATTTCAAGGTTTTAAGATCTAATATATTTATAATTATAAAGGATTGTATATACCAGGGGTGGGATTCTAACAGTTCGCACCTATTCGTTAGAACTGGTTGTTAACAATCTATGCAGTTCAGAGAACTGGTTGTTAGAGAAGAAATTACTGGCCTAATCCTGTAAGTAAGGCAGGAAGGAAACATTCTGGTGTTGCTTACAGAAACTGGCAGGACTAGACTTTCTCTCTCAGGAACTTCTCTGGAGTTTTGTTTCCTCCTTTGCTGGTACTTTGCTTGTGTGGAGTGACCATTCAAAGTTACAATGGCACTGAAAAAAGTAACTTATGACCGTTTTTCACACTTTCAACTGTTGCAGCATCCCCACAGTCATGAGAGGCCAGGCGAGGAGATGCGTACCTCAATGTGAGTGATATTGAGTTGGCTACACCCAGCCAATAACATGACCACCAAGCCATGTCCACCCAGTCACAAGACCACCATGCCACGCCCACCAACCAAGCCATGCCCACAGAACCGGTTGTTAAAAAATTTGAATCCCACCCCTGGCATATACTATAGGACTGTATATATCTACAGTTTTACCTGCTTAATAAAACAATTAAAATATTGTTGGATAAGTTATGCATAATTTCTGTTACAATTCTGACTGCCCCCCTGTCACTCCCTTGCTGTCTAATAACCCCTTGCCACTCCCTTAATGCCTAATACCCCTCTATATAATTCAAACTCCACTCATGTCCCAGTATGGCCCACTTTGAGAAACATTGGTTTACATCCTCTAAACTAGGGGTCTCCAACCTTGGCAACTTTAAGACTTGTGGACTTTGCCGGCTGAGGAACTCTGGGAGTTGAAGTCCACAAGTCTTAAAGTTGCCAAGGTTGGAGACCCTTGCTCTAAACTCACATCTGATCTCCTATAGTTCAGAGGAGATGAGAAATTCTTCCTGGTTGGATTCCCAATATAGCAAGTTAGCACCACTACCACCCCCGCCCCCGGAAGAATGAAATATTTTAGGAAATATTTTTTTTAAAGGCAGTATATTATATTTCTCTGGATGAGAAAAGGAGAAACATGCTCTTGGAAAGCAGCCTCTTTGTTGATTGCCCCAGCAGGACTGGGACAGTCTATCTACAAAACAAAAGACCTTCAGCTCCAGGGTGATGAGATTAAGACATAATAGGATTATCTAGCAGCAGAGCTCACCACATGGCACAGTCACCTGGGGACATTGTATCACCCTCCAGGCTTCAACCACTTAACTCAGACAACCTACAAAGTTAGCTATGACACCCTGCAACAGCCAACAGAATTGCACAGGAACAGGAAGCTCAAGTTCAAAGCCCAAGAGAGGGTATCCATTCCATGTGGTCAACTACCCAGGATCTCAAACCCATGAGGTCTTATTCATGGTTGAAGCATCAGATGATGGAATGTATGTACTGATGAGGCCCTGGGGATCAGAGGAAGGGTCGTATGTGGAGATAAGACCCAGGTGTGGATGTAACAGTGAGGAAAATGAACTCTGAAAAAAAAACATTTTCTCTTCATTTCTTTGCCTTGGAACAAGCAATTAAACAACTTTCCTCCTTTCACTCTCTGCCGTTCCTATCCTGGGGGTTAATTTGTCCAGGGGCTGGAAAAAGGAGTTCTGGTGTTGCCTCGGTGAGTTATTTTTAGCCTGATTCTCCTTATCTTGATGGCTCTACTTAAGTGTCTCTATTTCAGCTCTGTTAGCAGGGCTGCTCTGAGTTTTCCTTTCAGCTGGTGCTTCTGTTTTTTTTTTGGTAAAAATTTTATTTGGGTTTTCACAAAACATACAATTAAAATATCTTTTTGAGAACAGCATGATTCCAGGTTATCACTTCTCTATACAATTACATATTCATCTTTTATAAAATTTCAGTATCTTTCTAATCATTATATTTATACTTTTGTCTGTCCTATTTACAATTTCGTATTTTCTTTTCTCATTGTTGGGTATATGGATACACCAACTAGGTTTGGGTGAATAAATATATAAACCAAGGTTTAAGTGTTTGTAGCTTTAAGCACCAAACTGCAATGTAATTAGATAATTATGGGTGCGGTTGCAAGCAGCAATAAAAGGCAGTGAGAGTAACGTAACACTTCCTGGTTCCTGGTCTTCCTGGTCGCTGGTCTCTCTGCTGTCTGCTGCCTGCTGTTTACTCCTGTTTGAGACGTCTGCTTGTTAATGCTTGTTGGCTACTGTGCTGAACAAAAGGACTGT
>NW_020770146.1:0-24823 GCF_900518735.1 Pseudonaja textilis
CTCAGACGTTTCCCTGCGTCTCTCATTTCAAATGTCAGACCACCACAGGGGAGGAAGCCCCTCCTGTGTCAGGAATGAGCCCACCTGTCAGCCTTCAAGATGATTCCTCCTGCATCTTATGTGCTGCCTTATTTCTTCCTTACTTTGCATCTTTCTTACTGCTCCATCTTTCGGCTGTCATTAGCAACGGGGGGAGGGGGGAATTGGAAGGGAAGAAAGCTGGAGGTGTTACATTCATGTAAATGGGAAGGAGGGGGGGAAGTATACATTCCTCTTTTTAAGTTTCTATTTCCATGCCTACTTTTTCTATCCTCTGCTCAGCTGCGAAGTTTTATCAAAATATGTCAAGGTCAATGGACAGAGGCCTCATCACCACCTGAAGATGCCCACATGATCATATGCAGAACTTTTAATTGGAAGAGTCTTTTGAACTCTGGGGGGTGGGAACAATTCCATCCCTTTGTATATGTGATCTGCGCACCAAAATCTTTAGATTCAGAATCTTCTCTGTAGCTTCCACTTTGAAATTTAGTAAACGAAGACCTTTGCTCTAACCATTGGAGTCTGAGTGTTTCTTTCTTGGATTTTGAATGGAGCACAGACTGACAAGGGGGGCCTTCAAGGTACTGGCCCTGCAGGCTCACCCCATTGACTGTTGCACCACTCCAGAGCCGGTGCCTCGAATGTGGTCGCGGCGGCTTTACTCTAATTTCCCCAATGTGCTGCCATATTTGAGGCACCAGTTTCAGAGTAGTGCAACAGTCAATGGGGTGAGCCTGCGGGGCTTGCACCTCAAACACCCCCCCCCCACCATCTCTTAGCAGCAGGAGGATGCCGCAATGGCCGTAAGGGTCATAAGTCACTTGGTTCAGTGCCGCTGTAGCTTCTCATGGTTGTAAGTCGAGGGCTGCATCTTTCATGAAACGATCGGTTCCTCTGGATCGAAACAAAAGCTCCCTTCCTCAACCTGAATGAGTTCACCTCAAGAAAGGTGGGGAACCTCTCGTACCATCTCCAAGATTTTAGGGCCTCTCCAGACGAGTGTTAAATCCCATCCTGAACTTTGGATCGCTTTCACTTGCTTGGTCTTGCCCAGTCACCTGGGGCTTGAGACCGTGTGGCTCCAGGTGTTTCTCTGGATACACGTCAGTCTCCTTTGCCCTCTCACTTTCTTCCCCTTCTCAGATAAGTGGCTGACATGCTGGAAGGCCAAACATGGTCCCTGGCAGGTTCATCTCAACGGTAAAGGACTTTTCCTGTAACCCGTTTACCGCTAACCCAGGAGAATTGTAGATCTTCTGAGAATGGGATGAAAAGAGAGAGTCTGCTTTGCAAGAGTGGAACCTCCCACTCCAATGTTGACCTCTCTGTAGCCTGGTGACTTGTCTTGGGAACGGGGAAGACTCCTCTGGCTGCCATTTTGAGAGGGGGCCCAAAGCAGATCCCCTCCCCCAGATTCAAATGGGTGCCTAGACTCAAAAGGTTGCCTCAATCGGGGTCTCCCTTTCCTCGCCTTCCTTCTGATGTGCGACTCACATGGAGCTTTGCTTTTTCTGTCTCCCAAGTGCAAAGAGCTGATGAGCCCAGTGAAGAAGTCCCTGAAGCATCTGGATGAGCCAGAAAAAAAGCCATTAGAGAGGAAGAGCAGCTGGAGCAAAGTCGGAGTTGCCTGCTCAAGGTAGGAGACCACATGGCTGAATGTTTGAAAATCCACCCTGAACAGGAAGTTCTTGAAGAATGGAGGCGGTGATTTGCCTGCCCACCAATTCTGCAATCTCTCTCCCTCCCTCCCTCTCTCCCTCCCTCCCTCTCTCTTGTCCAGATGTTGCAGTCAGATTTGCGAGTCAGGAGTCCTTTTGAGTTTGGAGGTCTAGGGGAAGAAGAGGCAGAACCTGCGGATGGAGTTAAAAGAGGAATCGCCTAGAATTTCTACATAGCCACAGGCAAACAGTCCAACTCCCCTTGAATACTGGCTGCAATGCCTCGAATGAGATGCTGTCTCCAATTGTTGAATTCCCCTATTTGGAAATATGTTGTTAAATATGAGTGTTAAAAACAGAATCCATATTTTAGTCCAAACCCCTAGAAAACCACAACACCGACATTTGCAGTAGTCCAGAAAACTAGCAGACCGGTCATGCCATGCTCGCATCAAACTCTGCAGACTTTATCTTGGGAGTCTTCATCACTCAAGTTTGAAGAAAGACATTTTTGTGTAAGAGGGAACTTTTGGGCCCCAGAAGAAAGCATCTCTCCATCACTGCTTCTTTGGGGCATCTCTTTCCTCCGGCATGAAAAGTCTGGGCTTCTGGCCCAGCTCCTAAAAAGAAAACATTAAAACAGCTGTTCACCTCCTTTCAGGAATCTATGGGTATTTGCCTCCAAGTTTACTGAATTTAACACCAAGAAAGTACATAAGTTGTACAAGATGACTAGCAAAAAGCAAGTCCGGGAACAGAAGTTAAGAACAGAGGGGTGTCTGTGTGTCTGCGTGTGTGTGTGTGTTGTGTATTGTGGCTGTGTGGTAGAATGAAAGGGATACAAATATAAATAAAGAGAAGGAAGGAAAGGGAACATTTTGTGCAAAAGAAAACCTCAGGAACGAGAGGAATTCTGGTGGAGACTTTTAGGTGGGACTGTGCTCTTTCCTCTTTCTTTCTTTCTTTCTTTCTTTCTTTCTTTCTTTCTTTCTTTCTTTCTTTCTTTCTCTCTCTCTCTCTCTCTCTCTCTCTCTCTCTCTCTCTCTCTCTCTCTCTCTCTCTCTCTCTCTCTCTCTCTCTCTCTCTCTTTCTTTCTTTCTTTCTTTCTTTCTTTCTTTCTTTCTTTCTTTTTTTCTCGTGGCTCTGCCATTGCAGTGTTAAGAGCCAGGCATTGGGTTGTAGAAGAGACGAGGAGGAATCCTATCTTTAGGAGAGGGAAGACTGTACATGCTCAGGAGACATAGGTTGGGGATCAAAGCCGTGGAGTCTTCTGGACACTCCTTGATGGGATTGGAATTCTCAGTGAGTCTCCAGCTCCTTTTGCTGGACTTGGCCCTTTATTAACCAATCAGAATAGAGCTGGAAGGGACCTTAGAGATCTCCTAGTCCAACCCTCTTCTCAAGCAGGAGTAGGATTCTACTGGTTCGGACCGGTTCTATAGAACTGGTTGTTATGAATCTGCACAGTTCGGAGAGCCGGCAAATCGTGCCCCTGGCTGGCCCCGCCCCTCTCCTCCCACCCCTCCCAGTCAGTCTTTATTGTGCCTGCCTGACATCACTGACTGCGTCCTTTCCCACCCAGTCACTCCTGAAGGCATCTCTTCAGGTTCTTTTTCACCACCCGATGATCAGCTGTGCCGGGATCCCCCTGGCTGTCTTACTGCTTTGCCCAGGACGCTTCCCTGAGGCCCAGGAGGCAAAAGGAGTTGCGGGATGTGTATGTATGCTGCGCGCCCCACCCTGTGCTCCATTTTTGGCCTTCTTGGGCCCAGGGAAGACTTTGGGGAGCAAAGACACCCCCCAGGAGGCTTCCCTGAGGTCCAGGAGGCCCAAAAACAAGGGGGGTGCTGCAAAAAAGAAGAAGCCATGTCCACCCAGCCACGCCCACAGAAGTGGTTGTAAAAACAATTGAATCCCACCCCTGCCCTATACCATGTCAGACAAGTGGCTGTCCAATCCCCATTGATGGACTTACACCCTCTTCTTCTTCAAGTTGCCTGCAGAATGCAACTGTGGGGGTCCCTGGGGTGCCAAAAGGGGCTGGTCTAGCAAACGTTGATGATGAAGACACTTTGGGCCAGAAATGAGGAGGTGGGTGGAAGAAAGCCTGAAAGCTTTCACTTTTCTTTCTGTTTGTTTTCATCCTTTCCTCTAGAAGATGCCCTCCAATATTCTCCAGTCATCTCTCTCCTCCCCAGCTCTGGTTAATAAGACCCAAATTATTGTTACTGTTCACCTTTTGAGTTTTCTGACAATGTTTACAGAAGAAGAAGGAAGAGGCAATGAGTGGCAAGCGGCTTCGTCCAGAAACTCCTGGGCCCAGCCGAGATATTCCAAGATATTCCGATATCTCCTGTTTCCTCACACTTCCCAGATGCATGGACACCCACAAGAGAACCACCCACAGCCAAAGAGAAGACATTGCAGCCATGAAGGTGAGCGGTTATCAGGCCCGGCCCAGATTGGACCTTCAGGAAAGAAAGACTCGTCTCCATTTGCAGTTGAGCTGCATCTAGTAAAAGATATGCTTTCACTAAAGTCAAGTGGTCAGAGCGAAAGCAAAGCTAGATCTGAGGATTCCTGCATAAAACCCGGTAATCTTCCCTTTTTTCTCTCTGGCCATCTACAATCATGTCCCCTGAAGGCCAATCATGCAGATAAGGAAGAAAAGTATTTATTTTAAAATATTTGAGGGAGGAAGCAGGGGAATCCCATGTCTTTGCTCACTCACGCCAGACCAACGCAACACTCTTGTATCATTACAAGCAAACATCTGCATCCAGTGGCTACACCATTACGTCTCCTTGCTGAATGGGTGTTGCCCACCCTGAAACTGGGATGAAAAGGGCAGAGTTGGACCATGAAAATTAAGCAAATGAACTTGGAATGTTCTTGGTACAAACAAGTGATGGATTTTTCCAAGAAGTTCTAGCTTTGTGGTCTTTGGAGCCATCCAAGGAATAAGGCGGAAAGACAAGAGGCAGCTGATGGAAAAAAGCAAAAGGGCCTAGAACGGCAAAATGACTATAGGTGAGATTTAATATGTGTTAAGTTTAACGCACCTTCCAAAAAAAATAAAATATGAGTGGACCAATGATAAGATTGATGTCCATGCTTGAAGCAAAAAAACCCCAAGGCTTTGTGTATATCTGGATGTTCTTCGGGTGTTGTGATGGTCAGATAGGGCTCACACTTTAGGAGCAGACTGAGCTCACTTTCAAAGGTTCCCCTAAAATTTGCGTGTTGTCAATATACACGGCAAACACACCCTCACAATATGTCCCCTTCCCAAGAATGGGGACAGACCTACCATGGTGCACTCAAAATAGAAAGGGATCAGGATACGTTTTAGGATGGGAGACTTCTCCTGTGGCCCCTGGACCTAAAGCCAAGACAATGTTTCAGAGATTCCTTAGCTCAGGTGTTGTACAAAGAAAAACAGGGGCAGTTGGGCCTAAAGAAGGTGCACCCTGTAAAATGGTGTTTCCAGAACCTTCCATCTCTGCCTTCATTCCTCAAATGAAACAATGGCATTGTTTATGGAGCCTACCCATCTTCTGGTAAATGCACAGCCTAATTTTTTTGCATGAGTTGCCGGTCAATTTGAGTGACATTCCTGACATTAATTGATTTAGGACTTGTTGGTTGTATTGGCCAATATTCGGGAGGCTTTTAGTTCTAATCCTCCCTCAGGCAGGAAAACTTCCTGGGGGACTTTGAGCGGATCACCAGGAGACTTTTGAATTCCAGTCCTGCCTTAGTTCTTATTAAATTTGGGGTGGTAAATTTGGAAACATTTTCTCAGATTAATGTGAGATACTAAAATTGGAGATACCTAGAGTGTGAGATGGCCGAGTGTCCAATATAGTGGGTAGTGATGGAGGAAAGTGAAATTGTGGGATAATCGCTGTGGTGGGGATCAATTTTTTTTACTACCGGTTCTGTGGGCATGGGTTTGTGGGTGGGGCTTGGGCGTGGCTTGGTGGGCATGGCAGTGGAAAGTTACTTCAAAAGCCCATTCCTACCTCTCCCGACTAACCTGCTTTCCAGCTCCGTTCTCCTGTGCAGGGCAACCAATCCAGCCGATCAGCTGGGACTCAGTGGGAGGCAGAGAAGAGATGGGGGTGAGACCAGTCAGAGGCTGTATTTGCCAGTTCGCCGAACCACTGAAAATTTCCTACTGAATACCACCTCCGGATAAACACCTCTTCCATGTGCCACAAAGCCACAAGTCTCTGCCTTCTTCTACTGCTTGTGGGAGAACCAGAGGGATTGGTGTTTGTTTCCCACAGCTTCATCCTGACCGGTTTTCCTATACATTTTCTCACCACCCACCCACATGTTTAGCTCCTGTCAGTGGGAACAAGTGCATCAATCCTTTTTTATAAGGTATCATGTTCAGTAGCTGTTGCTGAACAGCTGAATTCCTCTGAATTTTACAGTCGTCTCTTTAGCAATATTTATTGAGATGGGAGGGAACTGCAAGAATTCCAGTCGTTCAATGATTCCCCATTTTGTAACATACAGATATCATTTTCTTTGACTCCTGCATACTATCTATATGAAAATCAAATAAAAGAAACATTAACAATTCTTCCACTATCATAATGATGTTATATCTCATGTTTTTACATTTGTTCTGGCTGTGAGATGCTCCTTTGTGTTCAGGTCTGGCCTCAGAAGGATAATGTAGCACTTGGGGACGAAGATGCAGACCAGCAGACCAGCACTGGAGGCCAGGATGGAGAAGACCTGCACAGCCACCATGTATTTCCCTTTGATGCTCAGGTAGGTGGGCACAAAAGTCACCCAGACACTGCAGAAGACCAGCATGCTGAAGGTGATCAGTTTGGCTTCATTGAAGGCCCCAGGCAGATTCCTGGCTAGGAAAGCCACCGTGAAGCAGATGGCAGCTAGGAAGCCCATGTAGCTGAGGGTGACGTAGAACATGACAACGGCCCCTTCGTTGCATTGCAGGATGATCTCTCCAGGCTGGGAGAGGAGGTCAGAGTCAGGGAAGGGGGGAGAAACTCCCAGCCAGATGGAGCAGATAATCACTTGGATAGCAGAACAAAACAGGATGATGGAGTTGGCCAAACGCTTTCCCAACCATCTCTTTGCTCGATTTCCTGGTTTTGTGGCCAGAAAAGCCAGCACCACTGTGATGGTTTTGGCCAAGAGAGAAGAAACGGCAACTGAGAAGATGATGCTGAAAACCGTTTGTCGGAGAAGGCAGGTGGCTTTCCTTGGTTGACCAATGAAGAGAGAAGATGACAAGAAGCAAAGCAGAAGGGAGACCAGGAGGATGTAGGAGAGGTCCCGGTTGTTGGCTTTGACAAGGGGAGTATCTCGGTATTTAATGAAGACAGTTAAAACAAGGCCTGTGGTTAGGAACAAGAATAGGGCAAAAGAGACCAGGGTGGTGCCCAGAAGTTCTTCATAAGACAGGAAGGTTATAACTTTGGGGATACATTGGACTCTTTTATTATTTGGGAATTTATCATCCGGACATTTGGTGCATTTTTCTGTGTCTAAGAAAAAAGAACAACAACCCCATATTTCTTTGTCCTTTGCATTTCAAGATATATTGTACATTGTTTGGGAACAAGTGATTATCAGGAGCATTTTCCGGGATGGATTTCTTAATATCTCCAGAGTCAAAAAATAATTGTATCACTTTTTTAAAAAAGATATTTACAATATATTTTTGATAGGCTATGAAATTGAGGGAAGGTTTGGACTTGAAATATTTCCTTTGTAATGTTCACAAATATTGATAGGAACCTCCATTACCAGAGGAAAATAATGAATCAATTAAGCTTTCTAGAGAAACTTATGTGCAAGATTGCAATTCTTGTCATACTTGCTTCAGAGGTGGCTGGCATATCAAGTGACTGTTGCAAATAATTTGGAATGGCCATTGGAGCAGTGGTGATATGGGTGCAGACGCATACAGGCATAACTATCCATGCCACCATATTGTGTATCTCGTACATCAGCAACACCTTTTCAGTGTTCCTCAAAGGGAACCCATGTAGACTGCATTGCAATCCGCCTTTCAGGAGGTGGACCTAAAACCATTCCTCACACTTTAAGGAACTCAGGTGTTCCTAGAGAAGTAAATGTGGAAGGAAGGACACATCCAAGCTAAAAAGAAGAAATATTTTCTCTGGCAGTAGTAAAGCTTGTCCAATCTGTCACTGCCACCGCTCTCTATCCATCCCTTCCTTCACAATCTTTTTGCTCTTCTGTTTAGATAAGAAATGAGGCAGTTCGGAAATAAACCAGAAACCAATTAAGCTTAAAAGTCTGTTTTAATTCACACTTTCATGACAATGCTCTGGATGGATCCAGTTCCACCAGGCCTTCCATTTTCCTCTGGTGTCACCCACCTTTCTGAGTTGAGAAGGTCCCCTCCGGACAAGGAACACAGTTGTAACAGCAAACTGGCTCTTCTTCTCGAGCCCTCTTGACAAATCCAGGATGACAACTTTCCACACATTCAGACTGAGGAAAGGACTGAGCAGAAAAAAAACAGGATTTCCAAAGGAAATGTGTTAGGACTCTCCGTCCATGGAAAATGGAGATAAAAATAGATATTGGACAAGATATTAGATATTAGCCTCTGGTCTTCACTTAAGTAAAGACAAAATCTCTCACGATTTTCAAATGGTTGGAGATATAACTTCTGGAAGATTCTTCCATTAGTTCCTCTCTTTTGCTTTTGGCATCTCACATTGCCAAAAAAAAAAGGACTTTATTAAATAGAAAAGTATGGAGAGATGGAACCAGGGGTGGGATTGTACTGGTTCTGTCTATTCTATAGAACCAATTGTTATGATTCTGCACAGTTTAGAGAAACAGCAAATTGCACCACTGACTGGCCCCACCCCTCCCCTCCGCTCCCAGTCAGTCCTTATCGTGCATGCACGGCATCATCTGCAGCCTGCTTTTGCCCACTCGCCAGGCCAGCCATTGCTACATGCCTTCCGCTGTGGCCCTGCCTGATCTCCCTGGGTGAGGGAGGCTCTGCAAGCTCTGGGGCTCAGTCACCTATCTGCCACTGCCGGTCACCTTTAACCCCCCACCCCACTTGCCTTTTGCTGCCACCACCCGCCACCCTCATCCCCAGCAGGGAAGGCCCAGTATCTGTGGTGAATACAGGCGGGAGATGAGATGCAGACTGGTTGGGACCCGAGCTACATTTTGCTGTACTGGAAGTCATGTGGAGAGGCTCACGTTCTCCTACTGCTGGGAGAGCAAGAGAGTCTTTCCCAGCACAGCTCCGGGTGGTGAGAGAAACAGGATTCAAGCGGGCTGCTTCTCTGCCACACAGAACCGCCTGTTTCCCTATTGGAGGGGAAGTTGCAAACTTTTCGCAGTGCCGGGAAAAACTCTCTTGCTTTCCCAGCATCAGGAGAATATGAGTCTCTCCACATGGGATTAGCTGGGATTCACGCAGCTGCTGGACCCTGCTGGCGGTGAGGCAGAGATGTGGGGGAGGGAGATCAGAGAGCATGGCCCATTTGCCTACCATCCCTTCCCTCTCCTGCCCGCAGCCCCTTTGTTGGACCCAGAATAATCATCCCTGGTTGGCCCTGGCACACCACCTGGTTGCATCCATGTAGGCAACAGGCATTGTCATTTTGAAGTTGAGGGAGAATTTGGGGAAGGAGTTGGAGGGTCCTGCAGTGGATGGTACAGGAGTGCCATTGAGAAGCAGGGAAGTGGCCTTCTAGTGGTCCAAGCTGGTGTTCAGGCTGGAGGCGGGCCACGGGAAGTCAGAGCACCGAGGGAAAGGGGGATTGCCAGGGGGAGCCACCCTCTCCTAGCAGAATTGGGACCATTGGGGGAGTCCTAGGAATTGGGTGCGTCGCACCGCAGCTCCTTGCCTTCTTAGCTTAGGGAATAGCCATTTTGTGCAGGAGGATATTGCGGAGTGGGGAGGTCTAACTGAGCATCTCCCCCGGTGTCTTCGCCAGATTATTTGGGAACATACAAGCAAGCGCAGTTAAAGGCACTGCTGTCGCATGTGAGCTCAGGCCTCAATGCGTGGCTCCGTAAAGCCAGCACCAAAGAAGTGGTCGATTAGATGAACCTGTGGTGCAATGCTCACTCGTAACTCGGACACTCCAGGCCGTCCGACCTCAAAGCCCCTCAGGAGCTGCCGTTCCCAGGTTTCTACTCGCCTGTGCTTGGTCGCCCCCTCTTCACCTTGATGAAGCAGCTGGCCCTGCCCCTCACCCTCCCCTTGCTTGCCTGACCTGAGAAGGTAAGGGTGACAGTGGGGGATAGCGAAGCAGCCAGGTCCCTATCTTCCCGATTCTCTCTCCCACTCTGTGTGTGTGTGTGTGTCTCCCTGAAAGCATGGCCAAGCCAGCAAGCTCTCCTTCACGCTCTTCGTTACTTCTTTCATTTCTTGTTTTTGGAATCCAGACTGGCTGAACAACGATTGCTAGACCGTGGTGGAAGTGTCCCTTCGGGCGATCCTCCTCCTCCTCCTCCTCCTCCTCCTCCTCCTCCTCCTCCTCCTCCTCCTCCTCCTCCTCCTCCTCTCATAACCGGAGGTTGTGGCAGGGCCGGGAGGGTGCATGCACACAGGGAGATGCTCCTCAAGCAAATGCCAAAGCACTGCAAAACAGAGTATGGGGTGGGTGGCTACTCACTTGCAGAGCGAGCGTCTCCCCACACAACTGCAACCTCTTGATCCATCCACACCTGCTGGGTGCAAGAGGAGGAGGAAGAGGAGGAGGAGGGTCACCCGAATGGACGCTTCCACCACGGTTTGGCAATCATTTTTCAGCCAGTCTGGATTCGAAAAAGAAGAAATGAAAGAAGTAGCAAAGAGCACCAAGGAGAGCTTGCTGGCTTGGCCCAGCCTCAGCTTTGAGGGAGACACAAACACATTCACATTCACATTCACACACACACACACACACACAGACAGACAGACAGAGTGGGGGAGAGAGAGGGGAAGATAGGGACCTGGCCGCTTCGCTATCCCCCACCGTCACCCTTACCTTCTCTTGCTGCTCCATTTTGTGAACCATCTATGGTTGAGTATCTCCTTCAAACTTGTGAGAAACCCACAAGGGCTGGGGAATGTGTCACTAAGAGCTTCGGGTTGGTTTGCTCCTTGTGCCCAAAATAGCAAAGAAAAAAAGGGAATTCTTTTTTTTTTTTAACAAATTTTATTAATTTTCAAAGAGAGTACACAGACAAACAAAACATAAGACATAAGAACATAAAACATCTTTTCTAACAACTGCTTAACAAAACAAACAAGACATCTCATTTAACTACAATATAGTTCTAAATTATCACGTTTCCGCACACAATTTAATATGCATCTTATATATTCAACTTCATATCTTATTACTGTTTTCCATCTTCTCACTGTTTCTTCCTTTATTTCTGTTCAATTTTATTCATTAAACTTATACTTTCATGTATTTCATATTACTATATTTCATATTATTACTATTTCATATGTTCTTATCCAACATCATTACTCCTCAAGAAACAAACATAAACTAACAAAACACATAACATAAAAACATAAAACTTCTTTTTAGAAAGCGGCTTAACCCCGGGTTATAACTTTTTGTACAGACATAAATCAAATTCATGCTCACCTTATATACTATTTCATATCTTATTTAAAATTCTATATTTTGCGTATGTTTTCTCCCCTCTTTTCACTCTCTTAATTCTATTTTATTTATTTAATCTCAATTTAAATCATTACACTTGTATCTTTTGTCCGTTCTTTTTCAATTATCCATTTATCTTTCTCTTTAACACAAACTTTTTCCTGTAGTAACTGGTTGAAGTATGACACCTTTCTATTTTCCCCCCAAATTTAACACTTAAAATAATACATAGTTTCTATTCTGATTCTGCTTAGTACATTCTACATAACATTTTAAAATATAAAACAGAATGATCTTGTTGTATATTAAAAATAATGTTCCATAACAAATTAGTTAATTAAACTAATTACACATTAATTACACATTCCCTACAGTATTCTATTAACACATATTTCAAATACAAATACTAAAATACAATCTTGTGTACTTTTGCAGAATCTCTTTTTAGATTATGTTTTACCCTTTATCTCTGAAAAAAAATTGTTTATTAACATCTTGTTTTAAGCCTTTATAACTTCCCTTCACTTTATCCCTTCCTTCCTTGTCAAATCTAACCTTTTTACCCACCCCCTCAATCTCCAGCTTTTTAGTCTCCCCTCTCTGTTGTATTCCTCTTTTCTGTTGCTTTCTATCATTATATCGATTTTTCACCTTACTTTTCCCTTTCTTGGTTGTTTTTTTAGAAGTTAAATTCTTCATTTTCTTCTCCTTTTTACCCTTTTTTAAAATCATATGTCCATTAAAGATGTCTTCTTCTTCATCATCCCAGCCTTTTTCTTGTGGCATTTCCTAGTAAGCAGAAATTGCCATTTCTTTTTTAGAGGATCGATCCAAAAGAACCCTTGCCTTCCTCTTCCTCTTCTCTTAATTTTTCAAATTGCATTTTCAGTTCTTTAACAGATACCATTGTGAAAGAATTTTTTTTTAAAACAATCCAAATGTTTTCTTAGTCTTTCAAAAGATAGTTAAGGTCCCAAAGTCATCAAGCTATCAAAATCAGCACAAAAAACACAGTCTGTTTCAATTTCTTCTACTTTCTCTTCCCGGGGCAAAATTTAAGTACACAATTCCAAGGTATTTTTTGGAAGTTTTATTGCGATTTAATCTCTAATCTTATAAAACTCCAAGCAGTCTCCTTCAACAAACGTTAGTATAAATCATTTACCTCTCTTCCTTCCCACTTAAAGCAAAAAGATTTTAATTTTTAAATATCAGTATTTAGAAATCTAATGTCCCCTTGGCTTCAGTTTTGAAAGTTAGTACCTTCTGCTGCCAAAGCGGGTATTTCCGATTTCCATCTGCTGTCTCCGTGGGAAGGAAAGTGAGGAGATAAAAAACTTTCCCTTTACTTTCCACCGCAGCTTAACGATCTTCTGGGAAACAATATATCACTTAAAAGGCCAAAGTTCCAGGGTATTCAGATGTTAATTGTCATCCCGGTTCAGCCAAAAGCTTTCTCTGTCTTCACTTCCTCCAGTACATAACTTGTCCGGCTGAGAGGTTCTTTGTGACGGCCATTGCTGACTGTCGCTCGACCACCTTTGGAAAAGGGAGTTAAGCCGGCTGGGAAGGGGGGGTGCGATATCCCCCGACCCCTGCCCGGATCTCCCCTCTCTTCAGCTATCCCTACAGGATAGCTATAGCCTCCTAATCCAGTTGGATCGAAGGCAAAAGGGAATTCTGTTGACCAGGGCCTGAATTCAGATGAATTTGAATCATGATTGGGTGGAGGTCCTTTTGGTCCCATTGGAGAGAAGCTTCGTCCTGCTTGGGGAAAAGTGTCCCCTGAAAGGGCCGGTTCATAGTTGAGGAGGTTCTTAAAGAGACCAGACCTGGTCAGACTTATCCATGCCTCTCTTTTACACACACACACACACACACACACACCAAGTGGGGGGGAGTGGGAAGACAGGGAAAGAGGCAGAATGAGAGAGAGATACAGAGAGATACAGAGAGGGGAGAAAGAGAAAGAAAAAGAGAGGGAAAGAGAAAAAGAGTGAATGAGAGAGTAAGAGAGAGACAAGAAAGAAAACAGAAAGAGAAAGAAAAGAGAGAGAGGAAGCAAAAGGAAGGAAAGGGAAAGGCAAAGAAAGGGAGAGATGGAAGGAAGGGACAAAAAGAAAAAGAAAGGAAGAGATGGAGAAGGGAGAAAGTGAATGAGATATATGAATGGATAGATAAATACATGGAAGGAGGGAAGGAGAGAGAGAGAAAAAAAAGGAGAGGAAGGACACAAACCCCGGCTTCAGAATACTTTTTGAAGCAATGCAACAATCTAGGGCTGGCCTGCAAGGGTTCTCGGAGGTCATCTAGTCCAACCCCCTGCTCCAGCAGGAGATCCTTACAGAATCAAAGAATAGCAGGGTCAGAAGGCTGTGTGTGTGTGTGTGCATGTGTGTTTGTGTGTTTGTGTTTATGGTTGTCAAAACCAAAAACAGGTCAAGGAGCTCTGGGGAGATCAGTCGTAAATTAGAACACTTGCTAAACAACTGATCATTAAGCAAAGACGAATTGTATTTAGTTTGCCAGTCACATGGCCACATGGCCATGCCCATCTGGTCACATGGCCACCAAGCCACACCCATAAATTAAGCCACGCCCCCAGAACCGGTTGTTACAAAATTTGAATCCCATCTCTGGATGGAACTGAGAAAAGATTTCAGCATTAAGTGATAACCAGCCGGTTCTTTCTCATGACCCCATTAACACGTATTTCTCCCCTCTTCTTACACCCATAAATTGAAGGTGTGATATCAGAACAATCTTGATAATTTCAGGTGAACTGAAAGCCTTGGAGCTGCTTCCTAGGAGCAGAAGGCCCATTGCTCCATCCCAGGGAGGGTGAAAGGGAGGCATGGAGAGCTCTGGCCAGGTCTGGCCTCCTTAAGAGCCTCCCAGATTATGGAGCTGCCCCTTCAGGGGACACTTTTCCCCAAGCAGGACGAGAGGAAGCTTCTTCCCCCCAATGGGGCCAAAAGGATCTCCATCCAATCACGATTCAATCCCATCCGATACAGTCCAAGCCTGGATTCAGGCCCCGGTCAGCAGAATTGCTGCCTTCGTTGCTCTTCTGGGCACAAGGAGCAAACAACCAGAAGCTACTAGGGACACATTCCCCAGCCCTTGTGGGTTTCTCACCTGTTTGATGGAGACCGTTAATTGTACATGGTCCACAAAATGGAACAATATCGAAGCCTCCCAAGCAGCCTAAGGGAAAAAATCCAGTTTCTACGGCCCAGATTCAATTCTCGGTGAAGGTCAACCACATTTGGGGAATAGGATCAGCCCTCTTGAAATGGGACCTCAGGCTTCGGAAAACAGAGAGAAGACACCAAACTTTCTCTTACCTTGTTAAGCAACTTTAGCTGTGAAAGAGTACGTTGGATGATATAAGGTCTCTGTTTATGAAAATACGCCAGATACTCTTTCCTGGAATCATCCCTGGGAAGAACCAAGAAGCCCAAAATGAGCAGATCTGCTGCTACCTCTCCATTTGGGTCAGTGTAGAGTTTAATGTTGGAAATATTGACAAACTCATTCTTCTCCAGGAAAAGATGGAACTAGAACGGGAACATGCAGCAATTTTAAAAGCAGAAAACTTGGTTTCTTATCCAAGACGCTTTTTCAATATTTAATCTTTCTTCTATAGTTGACTAATTTACACACATGCTTCATTAGGAAAATAGGTGTTACCACTATCTTACAAGTGAAGGAAAAAAGTTCACAAAAAATTGTCGATCATATTTTGACAATATAGATTTTGACAAAATATAGTTGAACAACATAAAAAAGGAGATGAACTCCCTGAAAGCAACAGGTTGCTTAACAGAAACACGGATTTCTGAAGAAGAAAATTGTCAGGGTCATCCTCTCCCAGGAAGCCCAGACAGGAAACCTGAGCTAGGCCCACTTCGCTATAATACTGCACTGACAGGATTTGGGGAGTCAGAAAGTACAAATCTCCCACCGACCCTTTTTTTATGCAGCTGTAGGTGTCCTCCTCTTCTCTGGTTCTTCCCCAGGCAGAATCTCTCCTCCACCCCCCAAAAGTCATTCCCTCCTATCATGGCCCTTTCTAAATGGGTTCTGGGAAAGTGGGGGATATAACTTATGTGCTCTATGCAGGTCATCCTCACATATTATTTCATTTCCTAAATACTTTGTGGAAATACTCTGATATAACTCGATCTCAGGAAAGAGTAACAAACAATTTTGTGATGTGATCAGAAACCCAGTTAAGTGAGGGGTGGATGGTATGATAATTAAGTGGATAAAAACTGATTTTAAAATGGTACTCAAATAATCTTTAGTTTCTTTTAATCTTTGTCATGAAAATGGGAAGATACAACATTTTGTCATTAAGTCATCAATTTTTCTATGTTGTCGTTAATATAATAGGGTTGATAAATTGCTATTATACAAGATTTATAACAATTCTCAGGTAAATATACTTTTATGTTATTTAAACATTACCAACTTTCCAGAAAATATTTCTGATTTTCTCCGAGAAACAAATGTATGACTAAAAAGCAGTAGAAAACTCTCTGGGTTTTAGGATTTGATAAATTATAGTATCTCATATAAGAACATTAATGATGCACTGGATGAAGGATTGTGCCAAGGTTGATAAGTATATAAGGGAGCCAGTTTGCTCTACTGGTGAAACCCCCGAAGTAGAAAGCAAGAGGCTGTGAGTTCAAGTCCCGCCTTGGTCATGAAGCAGGCTGGGGGATTTGGGGCCAGTCTCTCAGCCCAACTCAACTCACAGGGTTGTTGTTGTGGGGAAAATGAACACACAACTACTCATTGGTACTCAGTCCCCGTGGCTTCTGCAGGGAAGGGCTTTTAAGGATGGGGGATGAGTTAGTGCACTTAGTGAACTCAAACAAGGCCTCGAAGATCTGGAAATCCAACAAGATGGGGCTGCTCTTCCCAAGAATGTTTATTTGAGCAGCCTTTAGAGCAAGTATATCGAATAACCCTGCCAAGAGTCCAAAGGGAATTAACCTCCGAGAGCTGCAATGGAGATCCCAGAGCCCTTTCAGGGGGCCGATACAAAGAAAGAGCGCCTGAGCTGAGACTGGGGCCCTGTGGACAAGGGGCCACTCGAACTGCAGCTCATGGCCTGCTATGCTGCATCTCCTATCAGGACTCAGGGATTCACTTTGTGACGCCTCTCCTAATAAAATATCCGGGAAATACAGAACTCTTTTATGTGCAACTGCAGTTATCAGATCAGTAGGAAGGAGTTTCTCTGAATGGGGCCAAATTCTGTTCTGCCGTAACCCAAAATTATGTAATTATTTATTTAGGACATTTACATTGCCACATATTCGCACATGACTCAGCATTAGGCAGACTCTAACTGCCCCTTGACTGTCGTTTATTTTTATTTTTCTCCATTATTATTATTATTATTTGTAATACTGGTCTCTGACTGTACTAAAAGTGGACTGGATGAAGGAGGAAGCTGTGTTGGAGACATTTGCCATCTTGAGTTATTAGTAAATAAATACATGTTTATGAATTTCAAAATCATACTTGACTGCAACCTGAGAGAAGACAAGGAGGAGATTATGAGAGCAGCTTCTCCAACTTACAAAATCTCTCAGTTGGACAAGGGAGGATTCAAGACTCTTCCAATGACTGAAAGAGGTGTTGGGAGTTAAAACCCTCCTCATTCCTAGGAGAATGAAATATTTTAGGATATACTAAAAAGACACAATACATTTCCCTAAAAAGAAAAGTAGAAACTCAGAGAGGCTGAAACTCAGCCCCCCCACAATTGCTAATGGACCATTACTCTGGCCTAGGCCACTCTATTTTACATAACGAAGTTCTACTCCAGGTAAAGCTATATAGGAATTGCCCAAAGCCCTTTCATTACATCACCATCCAGCCAGGCTCAACCAAGCCTGGGACTCAGGACAGCCTACAGAGTTGGCCCTGCATGGCCCCATGGGAGTCTGACAACCAATCAGAATACAAGCTCCAATTCAAATCCCAACAGAGGTCATAAAACAGTTGCAATCTCAGCATCTCGGCCCTTCTTTCCTCAACCAAGGCATGTGCTCCTGTCCACCATTAAACCATCTTCCAAGCAGTCACCATGTTTCCAGCGTCTTTCTTCCCCGCTTGGAACTGAACCCAGAAGGAGATTTCTTCCAACAGAGGCTAGACAGAAACTCCAGATCTGCTTCCTGTTATTCCGGAGCGTCAGACAGGAGCAATTAGATGGTGAAAATCTCTTGACCTTTTGCAGCACAAGAAGGTTGAGATGTTCCCCAACTTCTCCTTTGGGTTCCTTCTCCAAAGGATCTCAGATGAATGGATCCCTATTGGGACTCCCCCATACCTGCCACGGCTGCAGCCTCGGAGCCCCCAACCTCTTTTCTCCCTCCTTCCTTCCCCTCCTCGATCTGGAGGAATAAGCGGCATTCATGGCCTGGGCCAAAGTCTGAATGAAGCTGTAGTGATAAGGGTCATTTATGATCCGTTTCCTGTTTCTTTTCTCCTGGGTCTCCAGTGGGGCTTTCTGGATGCATCTTCTGCGACCTTTGACAGAAAAGACATGCTTGGAAAGGGAACAGCGAAAATAATGATCTTGAAACGGATCTTCCACAAAGAAATAAGGTTCAAAAGCAGCATCCATTGGCCTTTCTTTTTCCACAAAACCAAAGCCCCAAATACTATGGATATATTTGAGAAGTCTGTGCTTGATTATTTTATTCCTTGAAAAATTTGTAAGGATCCAGACTTTCCCTTCAATGGGTCCTGGCAAATGCATAAGTACTTCATGGAAAGGAATAATTCTCTCCCGGATGGAAAGATATTCCATAAAGTGAACAAAGACATTGACTTGTCTCCACTTAGAGAGGGCCTCCCTGAGGGATGCTGTTTGTCCAGTTCTTCTGAATTGTTGTGATATAACCACACAAATTCCATTCCTGACAAGCATCGGAGGGAAAGTCCTCATGAAATTATCTCCATTTTCTGTGTCTGAAGCAAAGAGGCCAGTCAGGGTCCATCTGAAATAGAGGAGCAGCTGGACAATTGCTGGGTACTGGATCCCTTCTTTGGGGAGCATCTGGTGGATAAAGGGGAATCTCCTTTTATCACTCAGAGCCTCTGACGGAATTCGAGCAGTGATCTGAAAAAGTAATGAAGAATGCTATGTTATAATGTGGTCCAGATCAACTCCAATATATTACTTATTGACAAACCCAATTTTGTTTTGATGAATATATTAGAATAGTTTGTTCCTTAGTCACGGTTTAAAATATTTAAGACAGAATATTAACAAAACTGTATATAAAAATGGAATGCAAAATCATATTAAACCAAAAAAAACAATAAAAAATGCAATGTAAATTTCTGTGTCACTCATACAATTTCAACAATTAGATTCAAATTAGCAGATGTTAGATAAAATGTCTGGATCTAAGATATAGGGCTGTATTATATGCTATTTTTGAGTACTAAAACCTCTTTCTCAGCTTCTATATCCCAAATGCTTTGTGAAGCAATTTTTCAGCTTCTTCTCTAGATGTGCAAGAGAGTAAGAGACCACAACTGCTAACACAGATTGACAGTTATACAATCCAATAAGTGTTTAATTGAAATTTTGTCTGTTTTGGGACTCTGCCTGTTTTATGGCTTTAATTTTAACCCAATAATTATATACCCTGAATTTATACAAAGCAGAAATTGTGTAAATTAACAATTATCTCTGAGGGCAGGAGCTTAACTCCTTTTATCCATCCCAAAGATACTCTTCGTGGTCCGAATATTTTTTATACATAGACAGGACTCTTGCCAACTTGATTCCAATTGGATAAGGCAGATATTATTGATATCTGAAAATGAATACGCTAATGGAGGACCTCAAAACAGTGAGGTCCAACAGTGGCACGACCACCTCGAGCAGTTCGGGCTCCGGCTGAACCTAAAGAAGTCCGAATACCTGACCACTGATAATGAAATGACAGGCTCCATCCACGTGAACGGGCAGGAGCTACCGCGCGCCTCCACCTTCAAGTACCTGGGAACTACTCTTGGGGAAGAAGGCCTACTACAAACTGAGGTGGCAGCCAGGATCAATGCAGCGTGGGGCAAATGGAAGTCCGTCACGGGCGTCCTCTGTGACAAGAAGATGCCGATGCGCCTGAAGGCGAAAATCTATAACTCTGTGGTGCGCCCCGTGGCCATATACGGCGCAGAGTGCTGGCCGACGATCAAAGAAGCCGAAAGCAGACTCCAGATAATGGAGATGCGAATGCTCCGATGGTCGGTAGGCCTCACCCTACTCGATCGCGTCAGGAACGAAGAAGTGCGTAGACGGTTCAACGTCGTGCCCATCCCCACGGTCATGAGGCAGTCCCGGCTACGATGGTTCGGCCACGTGAGCCGCGCCAAGGAAGAATCCATCATCAAATCTGTAATGAAGGTGACTGTCGGAGGAGCGAGACCGCGTGGTAGACCTAAACAACGCTGGATGGACACGATCAAGGCCGATCTAGAGATCGCGAAGGCAGACCCGACACACGTGGCAGACAGAGAGGTGTGGAAGCAGTACTCAAGGACATTAGCGGACCTCGCCCGAGCGCGAGACAAACGCTGAAGAAAAAGAAGAAGAAGAAGGAGGACCTCAAAACCTGGATAGTTTTTCAACAGTAGAATATTCAGTAGAATATCCTCTACAGGGACCTTATGGCTCTTCAGGTCCTTAATGGTCAACTTGGAGATGAACATAATAGTCTAAGATATAGTTTATATGTTCCCTAATATTCTGAAAAACAGCTCTTGAATTCTATGAAGATATTGGATCTGTTGTTCATCCCCACCACCCCACTCACCTTAGATAGAGAAAAACACACACAAACCTGTGGGACTTTGTAGGAGCCTACAGATGTTGACATCTGGATGGAGATAACACTGGGAGCTGCATCAATCAGAGCCAGGAGGTTCTCCTTCCTCCCACAGCCGTAGTTGGGGACATTGGCTTCTCCAGTGGAAAGAATGTCCAGCAAGGCATCTGAAGTGTGGAAGGTGCTTCCATAATTGTCATGGATGTTGTAGCCCAGGGTGAGATTGTGCAGGAGCTGGGAATTCTTGCTGACCATTTGAATGGCAAAGATGAATAGTTGGGTAGTTTTTAAATCAGAAATCTCCCTATTGTAGAAATAATGTTCATGTTATAGTGATCAGCAACAACAAATACTTTTAAAATATATAATCCTTCACAAACCTGCTAAGCCTTAGGCCAACATTGATCCAAATCCAATGATCTAGGAATAGCTAACAACCAAGAAGATAGCCTCAAGATTCAGATGGATCTTGATGGACTAGAACACTGAGCCATATCTAACTAAGTGAAATTCAATGTAGAGGAAAGTAAAGTCCTACACTTAGGCAAGAAAAACCCAAAGTACACCTATAGACTGGGTGAAACCAGGCTCAATAGCAGTAACTGTGAGAGGGATCCTGGAGTCTTAGTGGACAACCAGTAAGTTAAAGATTAAAGATGGTTAAAGATGAGCCAGCAGTGTGCAGCAGCCACCAAAAAAGCTAATGCAATCCCAAATTGTAATGCAATCCTAAATTGTCAACAGAGGGATAAAAGCAAGATCAAGGGAGGTACTAATACCACACTATACAGTCTTGGTAAGACCACACCTAGAGTACTGCATCCAGTTTTGTTCACCAGATTACATAAAAGATGTTGAGACTCTAGAAAGAGTACAGAGAAGAGCAACCAGGATGATTAGGGGACTGGAGACTAAAACATACAACAAACGGTTGCAGGAACTGAGCTTGGCTAGTCTAGTAAAGAGAAGGACCAGGGGAGACATGATAGCGGTCTTCCAATATTTGAGGAGCTGCCACAGGGAGGAGGAAGGGGGTCAAGCTATTTTCTAAAGCGCCTGAAGGCCAGACAAGGAATAATGGATGGAAACTGATCAAGGAGAGATTCAACCTGAACATAAGGAGAAACTTTCTGACAGTGAGATCAATCAGCCAATAGAACAGAAGTTCCCTCAGGAAGTCGTGGGAGCGCCATCGTTTGAGACCTTCAAGAAGAGATTGGACTGCCATCTGTCAGAAATGGTGTAGGGTCTCTTGCTTGACAGGAATAAAGCAAAATAAAGCAAAAGAGGGAAGCCATGGAAATAACAATCGTTCAGGAAATTAGACAGGTCCTGCAGTACAAAAATAAGTGAAATAAGAAGAAAAGGAGAGTGTTAGAATTGCACATGGAGGGAGTGCAACTCCGTCACCCTGCATGACTTACAAAGGAGAAGGTATGGAAGGAGGGCTGTTGAAAGGCCACATTATAGGCGACACATATGATTCAGATCCGACCACACCAATGAGATGGTCTCCAGGCCTGTAAAAGCTCCATGGATTGTAGCCATCCTGGTGCTCCAAACTCAATGGGCATTTCCTTCTCGGCTTCCCCCAGACTGATGGGGACACCAGCAGCAGCAGAAGCAGAAGCAGGAGGTCCATCATTCGTGGCATTAATCAATCCGCTTCCTGTTTCTAACACAAACAACAGAAACATTTGGAGAAATGCAAAGACTCTGAGAAGTGCCAGTGGCTTTCCTGATCTAAACAGAGAATCACTCAGTTTCATCTGCAAAGGAGAGAAAGGTGCAATCAAGAGCAGAGCCTGCACCTGTCCCAAAACTTGGTCCCAGAGAGCTTCACCCAAGGAATTTATCCTTTTCTGATACAAGATACTTTGCATGTGGCTTCAGTCTAACGCCTGCATCAAAGTCAAAAACTGGAGATATAGCATCACAGGTCTCAAAAGCCCAGATAGACATAATTACAGGGAGAAGCAACTTCTCCTCTTGGAATCCTGAACTTTTACTGGGCTCCATCTGCAGAGGAGAGGCTGGAATAAAACATGTTAGTAAAAATTACAGATAAACCCCTGGGGTCACTGTTCTGTTGTGGTTGTGGTCCTTCCTCCCAGTCAGGGCATGTCCAGAAAGTGATGCTGGGGAAGAGAATTCAGCACCCAGGGAATTGACTTCTGCTGTCCTTCAACATGGCCTCTTGTCTCCAGAAATTGCTGAGGAAAGTCACTCAGAGCTATGGAGATTGGTGCCATTTGTAAGTTAATGCCATTTAACTCTAGTGTTGCCTGTCTTCTAATGACAATCGGCACCCTTGGTCTCTGCCAAAGGTTAAGTGTATTTGGAATTTTGTTCTATGTCATGATCCTATATATTGATCTTAATTGCAGTCGGTTTTAAAATTGCTTGTGCCTGAAGTGAAATTTCATTTCCCATCTTTTCTAGCAATATTAATTTGGGGATAAGAGCTCATTAAGAAGCAGGAAAGTGACAACTTGTGGACTAGATCGTTGGGTAAATAGGGAGAAAGTTACAGAATGGATGGAAATTTTTATTTTTATTTTCTCGTCATTCCTGTGTTATCTTACAATCTTCCTATAATACACCAAGATTCTTTACATTGTGATGTTTCTTAGTTTTTTAAATAAAGAATGGACTGTAAAGTCTGCAGCTGAGATCTATCAATCCAAATCTGTCTGTCTGTCCGTCCATCCATCCATCCATCCATCCATCCAATTTACTGGCCACCCATTTTATCACAGGGATGATTTCTGGAGATCTGGTGGCTCTTCCTCTTTTGTGGGGATCTTCTATTGAGGGGGAGGGACCCCTCTGACCTTTCCAATTTCTGGGGCCGAGAGTTTCTATACCAGAAAACCTTCAAGGGGTTTGAAGGTGTTGTTGGAACTTCTTTGTTCCTGGTTTATTTGGATCCGTTGTTCAGGGAGGATGTTTCTTCACTGGAGGGGACATTAATATGGGCTTCTTGGCCCAGAAGGGGAAACGGGGGGCTGAGTGAGGGGGGGAACTGAAGGGGCAGGCAGGCCCACCCTGGCAAGGAGGAGCAGAGGAAGGCCCGTATCCCAGGTCCTCCACTTGGAAGTTCTCCCCCTGAACCTCCCTCAAATTCTGCGCTCAGGGCTGGCAGACCAGATCCTGGGTGGCTCCGGGTTCAAGCTGTGGCTTTTCAGGGCCAGGTTGATGTGCAATGAGACTCTCTTCTCCTCCAGGAGGTTCCCAGCCATGTCTGACCGAAGCTGGGTGAGGCCCAGAGGGGAGGAAGCCCCTCCTGGGTCAGGAATGAGCCCACCCCAACTTCTGGGTTTGTCCCAGGGAGACCCCAGAGGACGGGAGGAGGGGATCATCCAGGGTTTCTCACAGGCCCTGAGGAGGCTCCATGTGGACCTCTGGCTTCTCTCTGGGCGGCTGCGAGGACCCCGGCCTGGTCAAGCGTGTTGTGTGAACGGGGTCCTCGCCAGAAGAAAAGGGTACCCAACACAGGGAGTCCTCGACCTACGACCACAACTGAGCCCAACATTTCTGTCATTACAGGAGACATCTGCCAAGTGAGTTTTGCCCCTTTTTATGACCTTCCCTGCCACAGTCATTAAGTGAATCATTGCAGTTAATAAATTAAGAACCCAGTTGTTAAGCAAATCTGACTTTTCTTGTCAGAAGGTTGAAAAATGGGACTACGTGACTTGGGACACAGCCATAATGGTCGTAAACGTGAAATTGTGGCCAAGTACCTGAATTCTGATCTCTGCATTTGATGCTCCAAAGGTCATTAACTGTGAAAAATGGTCCTATTTCTCAATGCAGTTGTAACTTGAATTGGTCACTAAATGAATGGTTGTAAGTCGAGGCCTGCCTGTGTATCTCCACTTGTTCAGCTTCTCTTCCAGGAATTCATCTCCTTCCGAGTCTCCATCATCCACTGACTTCTTGGCCAAGAGGTTCAACCTCAGGAAACAAACCATGGTTAAGAGGTGCATGTGTGAATGTGGCCCCTGGGGAAGAGACCGGGTTCGGAGGGTCGTGTGGATGCTAGTGGAATCAGTTGGGTGAATGGGGCTTCAATCCGGGGAGCGGGGGCTGAGTTCCAGTCCTTCCTGGGGCACCAAGCCAGCTAGGAGGCTCTGGGCCAGCCGCTCTCTCGGAGCCCTGGGAAAGAGGCAATGGCAACCGCTTCTGAGCAGCCTGGCCAAGATCTCTGGGCCGGCCTCCCCTGGGGGCTACCGGGCCACCTTCCAGTCCATCTGGCCAAGGCTGAGGGGCCTCCCTGGGCCTGGCTTCCTCCTTGCCGGTCAAGCGGCCTCCAATGGGCTGGATTTGGAGAGGGTTTGGCAGGGGGCTTTGCTGTGAGGAGGGGGCATGGAGGGGTCCTGCAGAGCCGGGAGGGTCTGCAGGGGGTCTGCCCCCTCCCTAGTGAGGACAGGGAGGGAGGGGGGCTGGGGGAGAGGGAGGCAGGGGGAGGCCCCCAATCTGGTCTGGGCAGCTTAGGTGCTGTCGGTAAGCCCACCTCTGAGGGAGGGGCCCTCCTTGGGATTAGCTGGGAGGGAGAGGGGCTCTGACATCACAGGTAGGGACAGGTAGAGCTTCAAGG
>NW_020770147.1:0-24815 GCF_900518735.1 Pseudonaja textilis
CTCAGACGTTTCCCTGCGTCTCTCATTTCAAATGTCAGACCACCACAGGGGAGGAAGCCCCTCCTGTGTCAGGAATGAGCCCACCTGTCAGCCTTCAAGATGATTCCTCCTGCATCTTATGTGCTGCCTTATTTCTTCCTTACTTTGCATCTTTCTTACTGCTCCATCTTTCGGCTGTCATTAGCAACGGGGGGAGGGGGGAATTGGAAGGGAAGAAAGCTGGAGGTGTTACATTCATGTAAATGGGAAGGAGGGGGGGAAGTATACATTCCTCTTTTTAAGTTTCTATTTCCATGCCTACTTTTTCTATCCTCTGCTCAGCTGCGAAGTTTTATCAAAATATGTCAAGGTCAATGGACAGAGGCCTCATCACCACCTGAAGATGCCCACATGATCATATGCAGAACTTTTAATTGGAAGAGTCTTTTGAACTCTGGGGGGTGGGAACAATTCCATCCCTTTGTATATGTGATCTGTGCACCAAAATCTTTAGATTCAGAATCTTCTCTGTAGCTTCCACTTTGAAATTTAGTAAACGAAGACCTTTGCTCTAACCATTGGAGTCTGAGTGTTTCTTTCTTGGATTTTGAATGGAGCACAGACTGACAAGGGGGGCCTTCAAGGTACTGGCCCTGCTTGCTCACCCCATTGACTGTTGCACCACTCCAGAGCCGGTGCCTCGAATGTGGTCGCGGCGGCTTTACTCTAATTTCCCCAATGTGCTGCCATATTTGAGGCACCAGTTTCAGAGTAGTGCAACAGTCAATGGGGTGAGCCTGCGGGGCTTGCACCTCAAACACCCCCCCCACCATCTCTTAGCAGCAGGAGGATGCCGCAATGGCCGTAAGGGTCATAAGTCACTTGGTTCAGTGCCGCTGTAGCTTCTCATGGTTGTAAGTCGAGGGCTGCATCTTTCATGAAACGATCGGTTCCTCTGGATCGAAACAAAAGCTCCCTTCCTCAACCTGAATGAGTTCACCTCAAGAAAGGTGGGGAACCTCTCGTACCATCTCCAAGATTTTAGGGCCTCTCCAGACGAGTGTTAAATCCCATCCTGAACTTTGGATCGCTTTCACTTGCTTGGTCTTGCCCAGTCACCTGGGGCTTGAGACCGTGTGGCTCCAGGTGTTTCTCTGGATACACCTCAGTCTCCTTTGCCCTCTCACTTTCTTCCCCTTCTCAGATAAGTGGCTGACATGCTGGAAGGCCAAACATGGTCCCTGGCAGGTTCATCTCAACGGTAAAGGACTTTTCCTGTAACCCGTTTACCGCTAACCCAGGAGAATTGTAGATCTTCTGAGAATGGGATGAAAAGAGAGAGTCTGCTTTGCAAGAGTGGAACCTCCCACTCCAATGTTGACCTCTCTGTAGCCTGGTGACTTGTCTTGGGAACGGGGAAGACTCCTCTGGCTGCCATTTTGAGAGGGGGCCCAAAGCAGATCCCCTCCCCCAGATTCAAATGGGTGCCTAGACTCAAAAGGTTGCCTCAATCGGGGTCTCCCTTTCCTCGCCTTCCTTCTGATGTGCGACTCACATGGAGCTTTGCTTTTTCTGTCTCCCAAGTGCAAAGAGCTGATGAGCCCAGTGAAGAAGTCCCTGAAGCATCTGGATGAGCCAGAAAAAAAGCCATTAGAGAGGAAGAGCAGCTGGAGCAAAGTCGGAGTTGCCTGCTCAAGGTAGGAGACCACATGGCTGAATGTTTGAAAATCCACCCTGAACAGGAAGTTCTTGAAGAATGGAGGCGGTGATTTGCCTGCCCACCAATTCTGCAATCTCTCTCCCTCCCTCCCTCTCTCCCTCCCTCCCTCTCTCTTGTCCAGATGTTGCAGTCAGATTTGCGAGTCAGGAGTCCTTTTGAGTTTGGAGGTCTAGGAGAAGAAGAGGCAGAACCTGGGGATGGAGTTAAAAGAGGAATCGCCTAGAATTTCTACATAGCCACAGGCAAACAGTCCAACTCCCCTTGAATACTGGCTGCAATGCCTCGAATGAGATGCTGTCTCCAATTGTTGAATTCCCCTATTTGGAAATATGTTGTTAAATATGAGTGTTAAAAACAGAATCCATATTTTAGTCCAAACCCCTAGAAAACCACAACACCGACATTTGCAGTAGTCCAGAAAACTAGCAGACCGGTCATGCCATGCTCGCATCAAACTCTGCAGACTTTATCTTGGGAGTCTTCATCACTCAAGTTTGAAGAAAGACATTTTTGTGTAAGAGGGAACTTTTGGGCCCCAGAAGAAAGCATCTCTCCATCACTGCTTCTTTGGGGCATCTCTTTCCTCCGGCATGAAAAGTCTGGGCTTCTGGCCCAGCTCCTAAAAAGAAAACATTAAAACAGCTGTTCACCTCCTTTCAGGAATCTATGGGTATTTGCCTCCAAGTTTACTGAATTTAACACCAAGAAAGTACATAAGTTGTACAAGATGACTAGCAAAAAGCAAGTCCGGGAACAGAAGTTAAGAACAGAGGGGTGTCTGTGTGTCTGCGTGTGTGTGTGTGTTGTGTATTGTGGCTGTGTGGTAGAATGAAAGGGATACAAATATAAATAAAGAGAAGGAAGGAAAGGGAACATTTTGTGCAAAAGAAAACCTCAGGAACGAGAGGAATTCTGGTGGAGACTTTTAGGTGGGACTGTGCTCTTTCCTCTTTCTTTCTTTCTTTCTTTCTTTCTTTCTTTCTTTCTTTCTTTCTTTCTTTCTTTCTCTCTCTCTCTCTCTCTCTCTCTCTCTCTCTCTCTCTCTCTCTCTCTCTCTCTCTCTCTCTCTCTCTCTCTCTCTCTCTCTTTCTTTCTTTCTTTCTTTCTTTCTTTCTTTCTTTCTTTCTTTTTTTCTCGTGGCTCTGCCATTGCAGTGTTAAGAGCCAGGCATTGGGTTGTAGAAGAGACGAGGAGGAATCCTATCTTTAGGAGAGGGAAGACTGTACATGCTCAGGAGACATAGGTTGGGGATCAAAGCCGTGGAGTCTTCTGGACACTCCTTGATGGGATTGGAATTCTCAGTGAGTCTCCAGCTCCTTTTGCTGGACTTGGCCCTTTATTAACCAATCAGAATAGAGCTGGAAGGGACCTTAGAGATCTTCTAGTCCAACCCTCTTCTCAAGCAGGAGTAGGATTCTACTGGTTCGGACCGGTTCTATAGAACTGGTTGTTATGAATCTGCACAGTTCGGAGAGCCGGCAAATCGTGCCCCTGGCTGGCCCCGCCCCTCTCCTCCCGCCCCTCCCAGTCAGTCTTTATTGTGCCTGCCCGACATCACTGACTGCGTCCTTTCCCACCCAGTCACTCCTGAAGGCATCTCTTCAGGTTCTTTTTCACCGCCCGATGATCAGCTGTGCCGGGATCCCCCTGGCTGTCTTACTGCTTTGCCCAGGACGCTTCCCTGAGGCCCAGGAGGCAAAAGGAGTTGCGGGATGTGTATGTATGCTGCGCGCCCCACCCTGTGCTCCATTTTTGGCCTTCTTGGGCCCAGGGAAGACTTTGGGGAGCAAAAACACCCCCCAGGAGTCTTCCCTGAGGTCCAGGAGGCCCAAAAACAAGGGGGGTGCTGCAAAAAAGAAGAAGCCATGTCCACCCAGCCACGCCCACAGAAGTGGTTGTAAAAACAATTGAATCCCACCCCTGCCCTATACCATGTCAGACAAGTGGCTGTCCAATCCCCATTGATGGACTTACACCCTCTTCTTCTTCAAGTTGCCTGCTGAATGCAACTGTGGGGGTCCCTGGGGTGCCAAAAGGGGCTGGTCTAGCAAACGTTGATGATGAAGACACTTTGGGCCAGAAATGAGGAGGTGGGTGGAAGAAAGCCTGAAAGCTTTCACTTTTCTTTCTGTTTGTTTTCATCCTTTCCTCTAGAAGATGCCCTCCAATATTCTCCAGTCATCTCTCTCCTCCCCAGCTCTGGTTAATAAGACCCAAATTATTGTTACTGTTCACCTTTTGAGTTTTCTGACAATGTTTACAGAAGAAGAAGGAAGAGGCAATGAGTGGCAAGCGGCTTCGTCCAGAAACTCCTGGGCCCAGCCGAGATATTCCAAAATATTCCGATATCTCCTGTTTCCTCACACTTCCCAGATGCATGGACACCCACAAGAGAACCACCCACAGCCAAAGAGAAGACATTGCAGCCATGAAGGTGAGCGGTTATCAGGCCCGGCCCAGATTGGACCTTCAGGAAAGAAAGACTCATCTCCATTTGCAGTTGAGCTGCATCTAGTAAAAGATATGCTTTCACTAAAGTCAAGTGGTCAGAGCGAAAGCAAAGCTAGATCTGAGGATTCCTGCATAAAACCCGGTAATCTTCCCTTTTTTCTCTCTGGCCATCTACAATCATGTCCCCTGAAGGCCAATCATGCAGATAAGGAAGAAAAGTATTTATTTTAAAATATTTGAGGGAGGAAGCAGGGGAATCCCATGTCTTTGCTCACTCACGCCAGACCAACGCAACACTCTTGTATCATTACAAGCAAACATCTGCATCCAGTGGCTACACCATTACGTCTCCTTGCTGAATGGGTGTTGCCCACCCTGAAACTGGGATGAAAAGGGCAGAGTTGGACCATGAAAATTAAGCAAATGAACTTGGAATGTTCTTGGTACAAACAAGTGATGGATTTTTCCAAGAAGTTCTAGCTTTGTGGTCTTTGGAGCCATCCAAGGAATAAGGCGGAAAGACAAGAGGCAGCTGATGGAAAAAAGCAAAAGGGCCTAGAACGGCAAAATGACTATAGGTGAGATTTAATATGTGTTAAGTTTAACGCACCTTCCAAAAAAAATAAAATATGAGTGGACCAATGATAAGATTGATGTCCATGCTTGAAGCAAAAAAACCCCAAGGCTTTGTGTATATCTGGATGTTCTTCGGGTGTTGTGATGGTCAGATAGGGCTCACACTTTAGGAGCAGACTGAGCTCACTTTCAAAGGTTCCCCTAAAATTTGCGTGTTGTCAATATACACGGCAAACACACCCTCACAATATGTCCCCTTCCCAAGAATGGGGACAGACCTACCATGGTGCACTCAAAATAGAAAGGGATCAGAATATGTTTTAGGATGGGAGACTTCTCCTGTGGCCCCTGGACCTAAAGCCAAGACAATGTTTCAGAGATTCCTTAGCTCAGGTGTTGTACAAAGAAAAACAGGGGCAGTTGGGCCTAAAGAAGGTGCACCCTGTAAAATGGTGTTTCCAGAACCTTCCATCTCTGCCTTCATTCCTCAAATGAAACAATGGCATTGTTTATGGAGCCTACCCATCTTCTGGTAAATGCACAGCCTAATTTTTTTGCATGAGTTGCCGGTCAATTTGAGTGACATTCCTGACATTAATTGATTTAGGACTTGTTGGTTGTATTGGCCAATATTCGGGAGGCTTTGAGTTCTAATCCTCCCTCAGGCAGGAAAACTTCCTGGGGGACTTTGAGCGGATCACCAGGAGACTTTTGAATTCCAGTCCTGCCTTAGTTCTTATTAAATTTGGGGTGGTAAATTTGGAAACATTTTCTCAGATTAATGTGAGATACTAAAATTGGAGATACCTAGAGTGTGAGATGGCCGAGTGTCCAATATTGTGGGTAGTGATGGAGGAAAGTGAAATTGTGGGATAATCGCTGTGGTGGGGATCAATTTTTTTTACTACCGGTTCTGTGGGCATGGGTTTGTGGGTGGGGCTTGGGCGTGGCTTGGTGGGCATGGCAGTGGAAAGTTACTTCAAAAGCCCATTCCTACCTCTCCCGACTAACCTGCTTTCCAGCTCCGTTCTCCTGTGCAGGGCAACCAATCCAGCCGATCAGCTGGGACTCAGTGGGAGGCAGAGAAGAGATGGGGGTGAGACCAGTCAGAGGCTGTATTTGCCAGTTCGCCGAACCACTGAAAATTTCCTACTGAATACCACCTCCGGATAAACACCTCTTCCATGTGCCACAAAGCCACAAGTCTCTGCCTTCTTCTACTGCTTGTGGGAGAACCAGAGGGATTGGTGTTTGGTTCCCACAGCTTCATCCTGACCGGTTTTGCTATACATTTTCTCACCACCCACCCACATGTTTAGCTCCTGTCAGTGGGAACAAGTGCATCAATCCTTTTTTATAAGGTATCATGTTCAGTAGCTGTTGCTGAACAGCTGAATTCCTCTGAATTTTACAGTCGTCTCTTTAGCAATATTTATTGAGATGGGAGGGAACTGCAAGAATTCCAGTCGTTCAATGATTCCCCATTTTGTAACATACAGATATCATTTTCTTTGACTCCTGCATACTATCTATATGAAAATCAAATAAAAGAAACATTAACAATTCTTCCACTATCATAATGATGTTATATCTCATGTTTTTACATTTGTTCTGGCTGTGAGATGCTCCTTTGTGTTCAGGTCTGGCCTCAGAAGGATAATGTAGCACTTGGGGACGAAGATGCAGACCAGCAGACCAGCACTGGAGGCCAGGATGGAGAAGACCTGCACAGCCACCATGTATTTCCCTTTGATGCTCAGGTAGGTGGGCACAAAAGTCACCCAGACACTGCAGAAGACCAGCATGCTGAAGGTGATCAGTTTGGCTTCATTGAAGGCCCCAGGCAGATTCCTGGCTAGGAAAGCCACCGTGAAGCAGATGGCAGCTAGGAAGCCCATGTAGCTGAGGGTGACGTAGAACATGACAACGGCCCCTTCGTTGCATTGCAGGATGATCTCTCCAGGCTGGGAGAGGAGGTCAGAGTCAGGGAAGGGGGGAGAAACTCCCAGCCAGATGGAGCAGATAATCACTTGGATAGCAGAACAAAACAGGATGATGGAGTTGGCCAAACGTTTCCCCAACCATCTCTTTGCTCGATTTCCTGGTTTTGTGGCCAGAAAAGCCAGCACCACTGTAATGGTTTTGGCCAAGAGAGAAGAAACGGCAACTGAGAAGATGATGCTGAAAACCGTTTGTCGGAGAAGGCAGGTGGCTTTCCTTGGTTGACCAATGAAGAGAGAAGATGACAAGAAGCAAAGCAGAAGGGAGACCAGGAGGATGTAGGAGAGGTCCCGGTTGTTGGCTTTGACAAGGGGAGTATCTCGGTATTTAATGAAGACAGTTAAAACAAGGCCTGTGGTTAGGAACAAGAATAGGGCAAAAGAGACCAGGGTGGTGCCCAGAAGTTCTTCATAAGACAGGAAGGTTATAACTTTGGGGATACATTGGACTCTTTTATTATTTGGGAATTTATCATCCGGACATTTGGTGCATTTTTCTGTGTCTAAGAAAAAAGAACAACAACCCCATATTTCTTTGTCCTTTGCATTTCAAGATATATTGTACATTGTTTGGGAACAAGTGATTATCAGGAGCATTTTCCGGGATGGATTTCTTAATATCTCCAGAGTCAAAAAATAATTGTATCACTTTTTAAAAAAAGATATTTACAATATATTTTTGATAGGCTATGAAATTGAGGGAAGGTTTGGACTTGAAATATTTCCTTTGTAATGTTCACAAATATTGATAGGAACCTCCATTACCAGAGGAAAATAATGAATCAATTAAGCTTTCTAGAGAAACTTATGTGCAAGATTGCAATTCTTGTCATACTTGCTTCAGAGGTGGCTGGCATATCAAGTGACTGTTGCAAATAATTTGGAATGGCCATTGGAGCAGTGGTGATATGGGTGCAGACGCATACAGGCATAACTATCCATGCCACCATATTGTGTATCTCGTACATCAGCAACACCTTTTCAGTGTTCCTCAAAGGGAACCCATGTAGACTGCATTGCAATCCGCCTTTCAGGAGGTGGACCTAAAACCATTCCTCACACTTTAAGGAACTCAGGTGTTCCTAGAGAAGTAAATGTGGAAGGAAGGACACATCCAAGCTAAAAAGAAGAAATATTTTCTCTGGCAGTAGTAAAGCTTGTCCAATCTGTCACTGCCACCGCTCTCTATCCATCCCTTCCTTCACAATCTTTTTGCTCTTCTGTTTAGATAAGAAATGAGGCAGTTCGGAAATAAACCAGAAACCAATTAAGCTTAAAAGTCTGTTTTAATTCACACTTTCATGACAATGCTCTGGATGGATCCAGTTCCACCAGGCCTTCCATTTTCCTCTGGTGTCACCCACCTTTCTGAGTTGAGAAGGTCCCCTCCGGACAAGGAACACAGTTGTAACAGCAAACTGGCTCTTCTTCTCGAGCCCTCTTGACAAATCCAGGATGACAACTTTCCACACATTCAGACTGAGGAAAGGACTGAGCAGAAAAAAAACAGGATTTCCAAAGGAAATGTGTTAGGACTCTCCGTCCATGGAAAATGGAGATAAAAATGGATATTGGACAAGATATTAGATATTAGCCTCTGGTCTTCACTTAAGTAAAGACAAAATCTCTCACGATTTTCAAATGGTTGGAGATATAACTTCTGGAAGATTCTTCCATTAGTTCCTCTCTTTTGCTTTTGGCATCTCACATTGCCAAAAAAAAAAGGACTTTATTAAATAGAAAAGTATGGAGAGATGGAACCAGGGGTGGGATTGTACTGGTTCTGTCTATTCTATAGAACCAATTGTTATGATTCTGCACAGTTTAGAGAAACAGCAAATTGCACCACTGACTGGCCCCGCCCCTCCCCTCCGCTCCCAGTCAGTCCTTATCGTGCATGCACGGCATCATCTGCAGCCTGCTTTTGCCCACTCGCCAGGCCAGCCATTGCTGCATGCCTTCCGCTGTGGCCCTGCCTGATCTCCCTGGGTGAGGGAGGCTCTGCAAGCTCTGGGGCTCAGTCACCTATCTGCCACTGCCGGTCACCTTTAACCCCCCACCCCACTTGCCTTTTGCTGCCACCACCCGCCACCCTCATCCCCAGCAGGGAAGGCCCAGTATCTGTGGTGAATACAGGAGGGAGATGAGATGCAGACTGGTTGGGACCCGAGCTACATTTTGCTGTACTGGAAGTCATGTGGAGAGGCTCACGTTCTCCTACTGCTGGGAGAGCAAGAGAGTCTTTCCCAGCACAGCTCCGGGTGGTGAGAGAAACAGGATTCAAGCGGGCTGCTTCTCTGCCACACAGAACCGCCTGTTTCCCTATTGGAGGGGAAGTTGCAAACTTTTCGCAGTGCCGGGAAAAACTCTCTTGCTTTCCCAGCATCAGGAGAATATGAGTCTCTCCACATGGGATTAGCTGGGATTCACGCAGCTGCTGGACCCTGCTGGCGGTGAGGCAGAGATGTGGGGGAGGGAGATCAGAGAGCATGGCCCATTTGCCTACCATCCCTTCCCTCTCCTGCCCGCAGCCCCTTTGTTGGACCCAGAATAATCATCCCTGGTTGGCCCTGGCACACCACCTGGTTGCATCCATGTAGGCAACAGGCATTGTCATTTTGAAGTTGAGGGAGAATTTGGGGAAGGAGTTGGAGGGTCCTGCAGTGGATGGTACAGGAGTGCCATTGAGAAGCAGGGAAGTGGCCTTCTAGTGGTCCAAGCTGGTGTTCAGGCTGGAGGCGGGCCACGGGAAGTCAGAGCACCGAGGGAAAGGGGGATTGCCAGGGGGAGCCACCCTCTCCTAGCAGAATTGGGACCATTGGGGGAGTCCTAGGAATTGGGTGCGTCGCACCGCAGCTCCTTGCCTTCTTAGCTTAGGGAATAGCCATTTTGTGCAGGAGGATATTGCGGAGTGGGGAGGTCTAACTGAGCATCTCCCCCGGTGTCTTCGCCAGATTATTTGGGAACATACAAGCAAGCGCAGTTAAAGGCACTGCTGTCGCATGTGAGCTCAGGCCTCAATGCGTGGCTCCGTAAAGCCAGCACCAAAGAAGTGGTCGATTAGATGAACCTGTGGTGCAATGCTCACTCGTAACTCGGACACTCCAGGCCGTCCGACCTCAAAGCCCCTCAGGAGCTGCCGTTCCCAGGTTTCTACTCGCCTGTGCTTGGTCGCCCCCTCTTCACCTTGATGAAGCAGCTGGCCCTGCCCCTCACCCTCCCCTTGCTTGCCTGACCTGAGAAGGTAAGGGTGACAGTGGGGGATAGCGAAGCAGCCAGGTCCCTATCTTCCCGATTCTCTCTCCCACTCTGTGTGTGTGTGTGTGTCTCCCTGAAAGCATGGCCAAGCCAGCAAGCTCTCCTTCACGCTCTTCGTTACTTCTTTCATTTCTTGTTTTTGGAATCCAGACTGGCTGAACAACGATTGCTAGACCGTGGTGGAAGTGTCCCTTCGGGCGATCCTCCTCCTCCTCCTCCTCCTCCTCCTCCTCCTCCTCCTCCTCCTCCTCCTCCTCCTCCTCCTCCTCTCATAACCGGAGGTTGTGGCAGGGCCGGGAGGGTGCATGCACACAGGGAGATGCTCCTCAAGCAAATGCCAAAGCACTGCAAAACAGAGTATGGGGTGGGTGGCTACTCACTTGCAGAGCGAGCGTCTCCCCACACAACTGCAACCTCTTGATCCATCCACACCTGCTGGGTGCAAGAGGAGGAGGAAGAGGAGGAGGAGGGTCACCCGAATGGACGCTTCCACCACGGTTTGGCAATCATTTTTCAGCCAGTCTGGATTCGAAAAAGAAGAAATGAAAGAAGTAGCAAAGAGCACCAAGGAGAGCTTGCTGGCTTGGCCCAGCCTCAGCTTTGAGGGAGACACAAACACATTCACATTCACATTCACACACACACACACACAGACAGACAGACAGAGTGGGGGAGAGAGAGGGGAAGATAGGGACCTGGCCGCTTCGCTATCCCCCACCGTCACCCTTACCTTCTCTTGCTGCTCCATTTTGTGAACCATCTATGGTTGAGTATCTCCTTCAAACTTGTGAGAAACCCACAAGGGCTGGGGAATGTGTCACTAAGAGCTTCGGGTTGGTTTGCTCCTTGTGCCCAAAATAGCAAAGAAAAAAAGGGAATTCTTTTTTTTTTTTAACAAATTTTATTAATTTTCAAAGAGAGTACACAGACAAACAAAACATAAGACATAAGAACATAAAACATCTTTTCTAACAACTGCTTAACAAAACAAACAAGACATCTCATTTAACTACAATATAGTTCTAAATTATCACGTTTCCGCACACAATTTAATATGCATCTTATATATTCAACTTCATATCTTATTACTGTTTTCCATCTTCTCACTGTTTCTTCCTTTATTTCTGTTCAATTTTATTCATTAAACTTATACTTTCATGTATTTCATATTACTATATTTCATATTATTACTATTTCATATGTTCTTATCCAACATCATTACTCCTCAAGAAACAAACATAAACTAACAAAACACATAACATAAAAACATAAAACTTCTTTTTAGAAAGCGGCTTAACCCCGGGTTATAACTTTTTGTACAGACATAAATCAAATTCATGCTCACCTTATATACTATTTCATATCGTATTTAAAATTCTATATTTTGCGTATGTTTTCTCCCCTCTTTTCACTCTCTTAATTCTATTTTATTTATTTAATCTCAATTTAAATCATTACACTTGTATCTTTTGTCCGTTCTTTTTCAATTATCCATTTATCTTTCTCTTTAACACAAACTTTTTCCTGTAGTAACTGGTTGAAGTATGACACCTTTCTATTTTCCCCCCAAATTTAACACTTAAAATAATACATAGTTTCTATTCTGATTCTGCTTAGTACATTCTACATAACATTTTAAAATATAAAACAGAATGATCTTGTTGTATATTAAAAATAATGTTCCATAACAAATTAGTTAATTAAACTAATTACACATTAATTACACATTCCCTACAGTATTCTATTAACACATATTTCAAATACAAATACTAAAATACAATCTTGTGTACTTTTGCAGAATCTCTTTTTAGATTATGTTTTACCCTTTATCTCTGAAAAAAAATTGTTTATTAACATCTTGTTTTAAGCCTTTATAACTTCCCTTCACTTTATCCCTTCCTTCCTTGTCAAATCTAACCTTTTTACCCACCCCCTCAATCTCCAGCTTTTTAGTTTCCCCTCTCTGTTGTATTCCTCTTTTCTGTTGCTTTCTATCATTATATCGATTTTTCACCTTACTTTTCCCTTTCTTGGTTGTTTTTTTAGAAGTTAAATTCTTCATTTTCTTCTCCTTTTTACCCTTTTTTAAAATCATATGTCCATTAAAGATGTCTTCTTCTTCATCATCCCAGCCTTTTTCTTGTGGCATTTCCTAGTAAGCAGAAATTGCCATTTCTTTTTTAGAGGATCGATCCAAAAGAACCCTTGCCTTCCTCTTCCTCTTCTCTTAATTTTTCAAATTGCATTTTCAGTTCTTTAACAGATACCATTGTGAAAGAATTTTTTTTTAAAACAATCCAAATGTTTTCTTAGTCTTTCAAAAGATAGTTAAGGTCCCAAAGTCATCAAGCTATCAAAATCAGCACAAAAAACACAGTCTGTTTCAATTTCTTCTACTTTCTCTTCCCGGGGCAAAATTTAAGTACACTATTCCAAGGTATTTTTTGGAAGTTTTATTGCGATTTAATCTCTAATCTTATAAAACTCCAAGCAGTCTCCTTCAACAAACGTTAGTATAAATCATTTACCTCTCTTCCTTCCCACTTAAAGCAAAAAGATTTTAATTTTTAAATATCAGTATTTAGAAATCTAATGTCCCCTTGGCTTCAGTTTTGAAAGTTAGTACCTTCTGCTGCCAAAGCGGGTATTTCCGATTTCCATCTGCTGTCTCCGTGGGAAGGAAAGTGAGGAGATAAAAAACTTTCCCTTTACTTTCCACCGCAGCTTAACGATCTTCTGGGAAACAATATATCACTTAAAAGGCCAAAGTTCCAGGGTATTCAGATGTTAATTGTCATCCCGGTTCAGCCAAAAGCTTTCTCTGTCTTCACTTCCTCCAGTACATAACTTGTCCGGCTGAGAGGTTCTTTGTGACGGCCATTGCTGACTGTCGCTCGACCACCTTTGGAAAAGGGAGTTAAGCCAGCTGGGAAGGGGGGGTGCGATATCTCCCGACCCCTGCCCGGATCTCCCCTCTCTTCAGCTATCCCTACAGGATAGCTATAGCCTCCTAATCCAGTTGGATCGAAGGCAAAAGGGAATTCTGTTGACCAGGGCCTGAATTCAGATGAATTTGAATCATGATTGGGTGGAGGTCCTTTTGGTCCCATTGGAGAGAAGCTTCGTCCTGCTTGGGGAAAAGTGTCCCCTGAAAGGGCCGGTTCATAGTTGAGGAGGTTCTTAAAGAGACCAGACCTGGTCAGACTTATCCATGCCTCTCTTTTACACACACACACACACACACACACCAAGTGGGGGGGAGTGGGAAGACAGGGAAAGAGGCAGAATGAGAGAGAGATACAGAGAGATACAGAGAGGGGAGAAAGAAAAAGAAAAAGAGAGGGAAAGAGAAAAAGAGTGAATGAGAGAGTAAGAGAGAGACAAGAAAGAAAACAGAAAGAGAAAGAAAAGAGAGAGAGGAAGCAAAAGGAAGGAAAGGGAAAGGCAAAGAAAGGGAGAGATGGAAGGAAGGGACAAAAAGAAAAAGAAAGGAAGAGATGGAGAAGGGAGAAAGTGAATGAGATATATGAATGGATAGATAAATACATGGAAGGAGGGAGGGAGAGAGAGAGAAAAAAAAGGAGAGGAAGGACACAAACCCCGGCTTCAGAATACTTTTTGAAGCAATGCAACAATCTAGGGCTGGCCTGCAAGGGTTCTCGGAGGTCATCTAGTCCAACCCCCTGCTCCAGCAGGAGATCCTTACAGAATCAAAGAATAGCAGGGTCAGAAGGCTGTGTGTGTGTGTGTGCATCTGTGTTTGTGTGTTTGTGTTTATGGTTGTCAAAACCAAAAACAGGTCAAGGAGCTCTGGGGAGATCAGTCGTAAATTAGAACACTTGCTAAACAACTGATCATTAAGCAAAGACGAATTGTATTTAGTTTGCCAGTCACATGGCCACATGGCCATGCCCATCTGGTCACATGGCCACCAAGCCACACCCATAAATTAAGCCACACCCCCAGAACCGGTTGTTACAAAATTTGAATCCCATCTCTGGATGGAACTGAGAAAAGATTTCAGCATTAAGTGATAACCAGCCGGTTCCTTCTCATGACCCCATTAACACGTATTTCTCCCCTCTTCTTACACCCATAAATTGAAGGTGTGATATCAGAACAATCTTGATAATTTCAGGTGAACTGAAAGCCTTGGAGCTGCTTCCTAGGAGCAGAAGGCCCATTGCTCCATCCCAGGGAGGGTGAAAGGGAGGCATGGAGAGCTCTGGCCAGGTCTGGCCTCCTTAAGAGCCTCCCAGATTATGGAGCTGCCCCTTCAGGGGACACTTTTCCCCAAGCAGGACGAGAGGAAGCTTCTTCCCCCCAATGGGGCCAAAAGGATCTCCATCCAATCACGATTCAATCCCATCCGATACAGTCCAAGCCTGGATTCAGGCCCCGGTCAGCAGAATTGCTGCCTTCGTTGCTCTTCTGGGCACAAGGAGCAAACAACCAGAAGCTACTAGGGACACATTCCCCAGCCCTTGTGGGTTTCTCACCTGTTTGATGGAGACCGTTAATTGTACATGGTCCACAAAATGGAACAATATCGAAGCCTCCCAAGCAGCCTAAGGGAAAAAATCCAGTTTCTACAGCCCAGATTCAATTCTCGGTGAAGGTCAACCACATTTGGGGAATAGGATCAGCCCTCTTGAAATGGGACCTCAGGCTTCGGAAAACAGAGAGAAGACACCAAACTTTCTCTTACCTTGTTAAGCAACTTTAGCTGTGAAAGAGTACGTTGGATGATATAAGGTCTCTGTTTATGAAAATACGCCAGATACTCTTTCCTGGAATCATCCCTGGGAAGAACCAAGAAGCCCAAAATGAGCAGATCTGCTGCTACCTCTCCATTTGGGTCAGTGTAGAGTTTAATGTTGGAAATATTGACAAACTCATTCTTCTCCAGGAAAAGATGGAACTAGAACGGGAACATGCAGCAATTTTAAAAGCAGAAAACTTGGTTTCTTATCCAAGACGCTTTTTCAATATTTAATCTTTCTTCTATAGTTGACTAATTTACACACATGCTTCATTAGGAAAATAGGTGTTACCACTATCTTACAAGTGAAGGAAAAAAGTTCACAAAAAATTGTCGATCATATTTTGACAATATAGATTTTGACAAAATATAGTTGAACAACATAAAAAAGGAGATGAACTCCCTGAAAGCAACAGGTTGCTTAACAGAAACACGGATTTCTGAAGAAGAAAATTGTCAGGGTCATCCTCTCCCAGGAAGCCCAGACAGGAAACCTGAGCTAGGCCCACTTCGCTATAATACTGCACTGACAGGATTTGGGGAGTCAGAAAGTACAAATCTCCCACCGACCCTTTTTTTATGCAGCTGTAGGTGTCCTCCTCTTCTCTGGTTCTTCCCCAGGCAGAATCTCTCCTCCACCCCCCAAAAGTCATTCCCTCCTATCATGGCCCTTTCTAAATGGGTTCTGGGAAAGTGGGGGATATAACTTATGTGCTCTATGCAGGTCATCCTCACATATTATTTCATTTCCTAAATACTTTGTGGAAATACTCTGATATAAATCGATCTCAGGAAAGAGTAACAAACAATTTTGTGATGTGATCAGAAACCCAGTTAAGTGAGGGGTGGATGGTATGATAATTAAGTGGATAAAAACTGATTTTAAAATGGTACTCAAATAATCTTTAGTTTCTTTTAATCTTTGTCATGAAAATGGGAAGATACAACATTTTGTCATTAAGTCATCAATTTTTCTATGTTGTCGTTAATATAATAGGGTTGATAAATTGCTATTATACAAGATTTATAACAATTCTCAGGTAAATATACTTTTATGTTATTTAAACATTACCAACTTTCCAGAAAATATTTCTGATTTTCTCCGAGAAACAAATGTATGACTAAAAAGAAGTAGAAAACTCTCTGGGTTTTAGGATTTGATAAATTATAGTATCTCATATAAGAACATTAATGATGCACTGGATGAAGGATTGTGCCAAGGTTGATAAGTATATAAGGGAGCCAGTTTGCTCTACTGGTGAAACCCCCGAAGTAGAAAGCAAGAGGCTGTGAGTTCAAGTCCCGCCTTGGTCATGAAGCAGGCTGGGGGATTTGGGGCCAGTCTCTCAGCCCAACTCAACTCACAGGGTTGTTGTTGTGGGGAAAATGAACACACAACTACTCATTGGTACTCAGTCCCCGTGGCTTCTGCAGGGAAGGGCTTTTAAGGATGGGGGATGAGTTAGTGCACTTAGTGAACTCAAACAAGGCCTCAAAGATCTGGAAATCCAACAAGATGGGGCTGCTCTTCCCAAGAATGTTTATTTGAGCAGCCTTTAGAGCAAGTATATCGAATAACCCTGCCAAGAGTCCAAAGGGAATTAACCTCCGAGAGCTGCAATGGAGATCCCAGAGCCCTTTCAGGGGGCCGATACAAAGAAAGAGCGCCTGAGCTGAGACTGGGGCCCTGTGGACAAGGGGCCACTCGAACTGCAGCTCATGGCCTGCTATGCTGCATCTCCTATCAGGACTCAGGGATTCACTTTGTGACGCCTCTCCTAATAAAATATCCGGGAAATACAGAACTCTTTTATGTGCAACTGCAGTTATCAGATCAGTAGGAAGGAGTTTCTCTGAATGGGGCCAAATTCTGTTCTGCCGTAACCCAAAATTATGTAATTATTTATTTAGGACATTTACATTGCCACATATTCGCACATGACTCAGCATTAGGCAGACTCTAACTGCCCCTTGACTGTCGTTTATTTTTATTTTTCTCCATTATTATTATTATTATTTGTAATACTGGTCTCTGACTGTACTAAAAGTGGACTGGATGAAGGAGGAAGCTGTGTTGGAGACATTTGCCATCTTGAGTTATTAGTAAATAAATACATGTTTATGAATTTCAAAATCATACTTGACTGCAACCTGAGAGAAGACAAGGAGGAGATTATGAGAGCAGCTTCTCCAACTTACAAAATCTCTCAGTTGGACAAGGGAGGATTCAAGACTCTTCCAATGACTGAAAGAGGTGTTGGGAGTTAAAACCCTCCTCATTCCTAGGAGAATGAAATATTTTAGGATATACTAAAAAGACACAATACATTTCCCTAAAAAGAAAAGTAGAAACTCAGAGAGGCTGAAACTCAGCCCCCCCACAATTGCTAATGGACCATTACTCTGGCCTAGGCCACTCTATTTTACATAACGAAGTTCTACTCCAGGTAAAGCTATATAGGAATTGCCCAAAGCCCTTTCATTACATCACCATCCAGCCAGGCTCAACCAAGCCTGGGACTCAGGACAGCCTACAGAGTTGGCCCTGCATGGCCCCATGGGAGTCTGACAACCAATCAGAATACAAGCTCCAATTCAAATCCCAACAGAGGGCATAAAACAGTTGCAATCTCAGCATCTCGGCCCTTCTTTCCTCAACCAAGGCATGTGCTCCTGTCCACCATTAAACCATCTTCCAAGCAGTCACCATGTTTCCAGCGTCTTTCTTCCCCGCTTGGAACTGAATCCAGAAGGAGATTTCTTCCAACAGAGGCTAGACAGAAACTCCAGATCTGCTTCCTGTTATTCCGGAGCGTCAGACAGGAGCAATTAGATGGTGAAAATCTCTTGACCTTTTGCAGCACAAGAAGGTTGAGATGTTCCCCAACTTCTCCTTTGGGTTCCTTCTCCAAAGGATCTCAGATTAATGGATCCCTATTGGGACTCCCCCATACCTGCCACGGCTGCAGCCTCGGAGCCCCCAACCTCTTTTCTCCCTCCTTCCTTCCCCTCCTCGATCTGGAGGAATAAGCGGCATTCATGGCCTGGGCCAAAGTCTGAATGAAGCTGTAGTGATAAGGGTCATTTATGATCCGTTTCCTGTTTCTTTTCTCCTGGGTCTCCAGTGGGGCTTTCTGGATGCATCTTCTGCGACCTTTGACAGAAAAGACATGCTTGGAAAGGGAACAGCGAAAATAATGATCTTGAAACGGATCTTCCACAAAGAAATAAGGTTCAAAAGCAGCATCCATTGGCCTTTCTTTTTCCACAAAACCAAAGCCCCAAATACTATGGATATATTTGAGAAGTCTGTGCTTGATTATTTTATTCCTTGAAAAATTTGTAAGGATCCAGACTTTCCCTTCAATGGGTCCTGGCAAATGCATAAGTACTTCATGGAAAGGAATAATTCTCTCCCGGATGGAAAGATATTCCATAAAGTGAACAAAGACATTGACTTGTCTCCACTTAGAGAGGGCCTCCCTGAGGGATGCTGTTTGTCCAGTTCTTCTGAATTGTTGTGATATAACCACACAAATTCCATTCCTGACAAGCATCGGAGGGAAAGTCCTCATGAAATTATCTCCATTTTCTGTGTCTGAAGCAAAGAGGCCAGTCAGGGTCCATCTGAAATAGAGGAGCAGCTGGACAATTGCTGGGTACTGGATCCCTTCTTTGGGGAGCATCTGGTGGATAAAGGGGAATCTCCTTTTATCACTCAGAGCCTCTGACGGAATTCGAGCAGTGATCTGAAAAAGTAATGAAGAATGCTATGTTATAATGTGGTCCAGATCAACTCCAATATATTACTTATTGACAAACCCAATTTTGTTTTGATGAATATATTAGAATAGTTTGTTCCTTAGTCACGGTTTAAAATATTTAAGACTGAATATTAACAAAACTGTATATAAAAATGGAATGCAAAATCATATTAAACCAAAAAAAACAATAAAAAATGCAATGTAAATTTCTGTGTCACTCATACAATTTCAACAATTAGATTCAAATTAGCAGATGTTAGATAAAATGTCTGGATCTAAGATATAGGGCTGTATTATATGCTATTTTTGAGTACTAAAACCTCTTTCTCAGCTTCTATATCCCAAATGCTTTGTGAAGCAATTTTTCAGCTTCTTCTCTAGATGTGCAAGAGAGTAAGAGACCACAACTGCTAACACAGATTGACAGTTATACAATCCAATAAGTGTTTAATTGAAATTTTGTCTGTTTTGGGACTCTGCCTGTTTTATGGCTTTAATTTTAACCCAATAATTATATACCCTGAATTTATACAAAGCAGAAATTGTGTAAATTAACAATTATCTCTGAGGGCAGGAGCTTAACTCCTTTTATCCATCCCAAAGATACTCTTCGTGGTCCGAATATTTTTTATACATAGACAGGACTCTTGCCAACTTGATTCCAATTGGATAAGGCAGATATTATTGATATCTGAAAATGAATACGCTAATGGAGGACCTCAAAACAGTGAGGTCCAACAGTGGCACGACCGCCTCGAGCAGTTCGGGCTCCGGCTGAACCTAAAGAAGTCCGAATACCTGACCACTGATAATGAAATGACAGGCTCCATCCACGTGAACGGGCAGGAGCTACCGCGCGCCTCCACCTTCAAGTACCTGGGAACTACTCTTGGGGAAGAAGGCCTACTACAAACTGAGGTGGCAGCCAGGATCAATGCAGCGTGGGGCAAATGGAAGTCCGTCACGGGCGTCCTCTGTGACAAGAAGATGCCGATGCGCCTGAAGGCGAAAATCTATAACTCTGTGGTGCGCCCCGTGGCCATATACGGCGCAGAGTGCTGGCCGACGATCAAAGAAGCCGAAAGCAGACTCCAGATAATGGAGATGCGAATGCTCCGATGGTCGGTAGGCCTCACCCTACTCGATCGCGTCAGGAACGAAGAAGTGCGTAGACGGTTCAACGTCGTGCCCATCCCCACGGTCATGAGGCAGTCCCAGCTACGATGGTTCGGCCACGTGAGCCGCGCCAAGGAAGAATCCATCATCAAATCTGTAATGAAGGTGACTGTCGGAGGAGCGAGACCGCGTGGTAGACCTAAACAACGCTGGATGGACACGATCAAGGCCGATCTAGAGATCGCGAAGGCAGACCCGACACACGTGGCAGACAGAGAGGTGTGGAAGCAGTACTCAAGGACATTAGCGGACCTCGCCCGAGCGCGAGACAAACGCTGAAGAAAAAGAAGAAGAAGAAGGAGGACCTCAAAACCTGGATAGTTTTTCAACAGTAGAATATTCAGTAGAATATCCTCTACAGGGACCTTATGGCTCTTCAGGTCCTTAATGGTCAACTTGGAGATGAACATAATAGTCTAAGATATAGTTTATATGTTCCCTAATATTCTGAAAAACAGCTCTTGAATTCTATGAAGATATTGGATCTGTTGTTCATCCCCACCACCCCACTCACCTTAGATAGAGAAAAACACACACAAACCTGTGGGACTTTGTAGGAGCCTACAGATGTTGACATCTGGATGGAGATAACACTGGGAGCTGCATCAATCAGAGCCAGGAGGTTCTCCTTCCTCCCACAGCCGTAGTTGGGGACATTGGCTTCTCCAGTGGAAAGAATGTCCAGCAAGGCATCTGAAGTGTGGAAGGTGCTTCCATAATTGTCATGGATGTTGTAGCCCAGGGTGAGATTGTGCAGGAGCTGGGAATTCTTGCTGACCATTTGAATGGCAAAGATGAATAGTTGGGTAGTTTTTAAATCAGAAATCTCCCTATTGTAGAAATAATGTTCATGTTATAGTGATCAGCAACAACAAATACTTTTAAAATATATAATCCTTCACAAACCTGCTAAGCCTTAGGCCAACATTGATCCAAATCCAATGATCTAGGAATAGCTAACAACCAAGAAGATAGCCTCAAGATTCAGATGGATCTTGATGGACTAGAACACTGAGCCATATCTAACTAAGTGAAATTCAATGTAGAGGAAAGTAAAGTCCTACACTTAGGCAAGAAAAACCCAAAGTACACCTATAGACTGGGTGAAACCAGGCTCAATAGCAGTAACTGTGAGAGGGATCCTGGAGTCTTAGTGGACAACCAGTAAGTTAAAGATTAAAGATGGTTAAAGATGAGCCAGCAGTGTGCAGCAGCCACCAAAAAAGCTAATGCAATCCCAAATTGTAATGCAATCCTAAATTGTCAACAGAGGGATAAAAGCAAGATCAAGGGAGGTACTAATACCACACTATACAGTCTTGGTAAGACCACACCTAGAGTACTGCATCCAGTTTTGTTCACCAGATTACATAAAAGATGTTGAGACTCTAGAAAGAGTACAGAGAAGAGCAACCAGGATGATTAGGGGACTGGAGACTAAAACATACAACAAACGGTTGCAGGAACTGAGCTTGGCTAGTCTAGTAAAGAGAAGGACCAGGGGAGACATGATAGCGGTCTTCCAATATTTGAGGAGCTGCCACAGGGAGGAGGAAGGGGGTCAAGCTATTTTCTAAAGCGCCTGAAGGCCAGACAAGGAATAATGGATGGAAACTGATCAAGGAGAGATTCAACCTGAACATAAGGAGAAACTTTCTGACAGTGAGATCAATCAGCCAATAGAACAGAAGTTCCCTCAGGAAGTCGTGGGAGCGCCATCGTTTGAGACCTTCAAGAAGAGATTGGACTGCCATCTGTCAGAAATGGTGTAGGGTCTCTTGCTTGACAGGAATAAAGCAAAATAAAGCAAAAGAGGGAAGCCATGGAAATAACAATCGTTCAGGAAATTAGACAGGTCCTGCAGTACAAAAATAAGTGAAATAAGAAGAAAAGGAGAGTGTTAGAATTGCACATGGAGGGAGTGCAACTCCGTCACCCTGCATGACTTACAAAGGAGAAGGTATGGAAGGAGGGCTGTTGAAAGGCCACATTATAGGCGACACATATGATTCAGATCCGACCACACCAATGAGATGGTCTCCAGGCCTGTAAAAGCTCCATGGATTGTAGCCATCCTGGTGCTCCAAACTCAATGGGCATTTCCTTCTCGGCTTCCCCCAGACTGATGGGGACACCAGCAGCAGCAGAAGCAGAAGCAGGAGGTCCATCATTCGTGGCATTAATCAATCCGCTTCCTGTTTCTAACACAAACAACAGAAACATTTGGAGAAATGCAAAGACTCTGAGAAGTGCCAGTGGCTTTCCTGATCTAAACAGAGAATCACTCAGTTTCATCTGCAAAGGAGAGAAAGGTGCAATCAAGAGCAGAGCCTGCACCTGTCCCAAAACTTGGTCCCAGAGAGCTTCACCCAAGGAATTTATCCTTTTCTGATACAAGATACTTTGCATGTGGCTTCAGTCTAACGCCTGCATCAAAGTCAAAAACTGGAGATATAGCATCACAGGTCTCAAAGGCCCAGATAGACATAATTACAGGGAGAAGCAACTTCTCCTCTTGGAATCCTGAACTTTTACTGGGCTCCATCTGCAGAGGAGAGGCTGGAATAAAACATGTTAGTAAAAATTACAGATAAACCCCTGGGGTCACTGTTCTGTTGTGGTTGTGGTCCTTCCTCCCAGTCAGGGCATGTCCAGAAAGTGATGCTGGGGAAGAGAATTCAGCACCCAGGGAATTGACTTCTGCTGTCCTTCAACATGGCCTCTTGTCTCCAGAAATTGCTGAGGAAAGTCACTCAGAGCTATGGAGATTGGTGCCATTTGTAAGTTAATGCCATTTAACTCTAGTGTTGCCTGTCTTCTAATGACAATCGGCACCCTTGGTCTCTGCCAAAGGTTAAGTGTATTTGGAATTTTGTTCTATGTCATGATCCTATATATTGATCTTAATTGCAGTCGGTTTTAAAATTGCTTGTGCCTGAAGTGAAATTTCATTTCCCATCTTTTCTAGCAATATTAATTTGGGGATAAGAGCTCATTAAGAAGCAGGAAAGTGACAACTTGTGGACTAGATCGTTGGGTAAATAGGGAGAAAGTTACAGAATGGATGGAAATTTTTATTTTTATTTTCTCGTCATTCCTGTGTTATCTTACAATCTTCCTATAATACACCAAGATTCTTTACATTGTGATGTTTCTTAGTTTTTTAAATAAAGAATGGACTGTAAAGTCTGCAGCTGAGATCTATCAATCCAAATCTGTCTGTCTGTCCGTCCATCCATCCATCCATCCATCCATCCAATTTACTGGCCACCCATTTTATCACAGGGATGATTTCTGGAGATCTGGTGGCTCTTCCTCTTTTGTGGGGATCTTCTATTGAGGGGGAGGGACCCCTCTGACCTTTCCAATTTCTGGGGCCGAGAGTTTCTATACCAGAAAACCTTCAAGGGGTTTGAAGGTGTTGTTGGAACTCCTTTGTTCCTGGTTTATTTGGATCCGTTGTTCAGGGAGGATGTTTCTTCACTGGAGGGGACATTAATATGGGCTTCTTGGCCCAGAAGGGGAAACGGGGGGCTGAGTGAGGGGGGGAACTGAAGGGGCAGGCAGGCCCACCCTGGCAAGGAGGAGCAGAGGAAGGCCCGTATCCCAGGTCCTCCACTTGGAAGTTCTCCCCCTGAACCTCCCTCAAATTCTGCGCTCAGGGCTGGCAGACCAGATCCTGGGTGGCTCCGGGTTCAAGCTGTGGCTTTTCAGGGCCAGGTTGATGTGCGATGAGACTCTCTTCTCCTCCAGGAGGTTCCCAGCCATGTCTGACCGAAGCTGGGTGAGGCCCAGAGGGGAGGAAGCCCCTCCTGGGTCAGGAATGAGCCCACCCCAACTTCTGGGTTTGTCCCAGGGAGACCCCAGAGGACGGGAGGAGGGGATCATCCAGGGTTTCTCACAGGCCCTGAGGAGGCTCCATGTGGACCTCTGGCTTCTCTCTGGGCGGCTGCGAGGACCCCGGCCTGGTCAAGCGTGTTGTGTGAACGGGGTCCTCGCCAGAAGAAAAGGGTACCCAACACAGGGAGTCCTCGACCTACGACCACAACTGAGCCCAACATTTCTGTCATTACAGGAGACATCTGCCAAGTGAGTTTTGCCCCTTTTTATGACCTTCCCTGCCACAGTCATTAAGTGAATCATTGCAGTTAATAAATTAAGAACCCAGTTGTTAAGCAAATCTGACTTTTCTTGTCAGAAGGTTGAAAAATGGGACTACGTGACTTGGGACACAGCCATAATGGTCGTAAACGTGAAATTGTGGCCAAGTACCTGAATTCTGATCTCTGCATTTGATGCTCCAAAGGTCATTAACTGTGAAAAATGGTCCTATTTCTCAATGCAGTTGTAACTTGAATTGGTCACTAAATGAATGGTTGTAAGTCGAGGCCTGCCTGTGTATCTCCACTTGTTCAGCTTCTCTTCCAGGAATTCATCTCCTTCCGAGTCTCCATCATCCACTGACTTCTTGGCCAACAGGTTCAACCTCAGGAAACAAACCATGGTTAAGAGGTGCATGTGTGAATGTGGCCCCTGGGGAAGAGACCGGGTTCGGAGGGTCGTGTGGATGCTAGTGGAATCAGTTGGGTGAATGGGGCTTCAATCTGGGGAGCGGGGGCTGAGTTCCAGTCCTTCCTGGGGCACCAAGCCAGCTAGGAGGCTCTGGGCCAGCCGCTCTCTCGGAGCCCTGGGAAAGAGGCAATGGCAACCGCTTCTGAGCAGCCTGGCCAAGATCTCTGGGCCGGCCTCCCCTGGGGGCTACCGGGCCACCTTCCAGTCCATCTGGCCAAGGCTGAGGGGCCTCCCTGGGCCTGGCTTCCTCCTTGCCGGTCAAGCGGCCTCCAATGGGCTGGATTTGGAGAGGGTTTGGCAGGGGGCTTTGCTGTGAGGAGGGGGCATGGAGGGGTCCTGCAGAGCCGGGAGGGTCTGCAGGGGGTCTGCCCCCTCCCTAGTGAGGACAGGGAGGGAGGGGGGCTGGGGGAGAGGGAGGCAGGGGGAGGCCCCCAATCTGGTCTGGGCAGCTTAGGTGCTGTCGGTAAGCCCACCTCTGAGGGAGGGGCCCTCCTTGGGATTAGCTGGGAGGGAGAGGGGCTCTGACATCACAGGTAGGGACAGGTAGAGCTTCAAGG
>NW_020770148.1:0-29997 GCF_900518735.1 Pseudonaja textilis
AATTAAGAACTATAGACCTATTTCTTTACTGAATGCAGACTATAAAATCTTTGCTTCCATCCTGGCAGAAAGGCTCAAAAGATACCTAAATAACTTTATTCATCCTGACCAGAATGGATTCCTGCCAAGGAGACAAATTAGGGATAATATGAGGGTAATTCTGGACACTTTGGAATATTACGAGGCGCACCCTGAAAAACAAGTGGCTTTGATATTTTTAGATGCCCAAAATACATTCCCTTTGTTATACCTGTCTGGTAGTATGCCCAACAAAAATGTATCTGGTTTCAAATCTATATTTTTTTTATCATTTTCCCCTCAAGCCATGTATTTCTGTCTATTTTTTTCCCACTTTTTGATATGCCCACCATATATGATAGTATGAACCAGGTATCTGATATTTCCAACATTTTGCAGATTTACTCTTAAACATCTTTGCTAACCTTGAAGGTGGAAAATGCTATCTATAAAACATTTTATAAAGATTTTCTTTGAATGCAGTAGACATTGTTAATTTATAATTTCTATCCCATAAATTCTGCCATTTATCTAACTCAATAGAATAGCCAAAATTTTTAGAATCTTGCAACTTTTTCAAGTTCATCCTTGCCTTTTCTCCCTTGCCAAATATATTGTAATATTGTTTAATTTTTCAAAATATTTTTTCCTCCAGTTTTATTGGTATTGCTTGGAATAAATACAGTAATTTTGGCAGGATATTCAATTTTATGGTGACTTCCATCAATGATAGTTGTAGATTTTTCCACTTAACCAAATTTGTTTTAATTGGTTGCACCAATTTATAATAACTTTCTTGACTATCTGTATACCTATTTTCCTCATTAGTTCTTCTTCTATATGTCTGTAAACAATTATTTTGATTTTTTCTTTATTTATTTTCAGTCCTGCAACTTCACCATACTCTTCTATTTTCCTAATTAGTTTGAGTCCATTTTCTTGTGGGTATTCCAAGATAAAGAACAAATCTTCTACAAATGCCTATAATTTATATTGTTCCCCTTTTATTTCCATAGCTTTAATTTCTCTCTCTTGTCTAATATTTCTATTTAGCAATTCTAATATCAATATGAATAGTAAAGGAGATAGTGGACATCCTTTTCTTGTGCCTTTTTATATTAAAATTCTCTGTCCTATTTCCATTTTCTAACACCTTTGCCATTTGTTTATGGCAAATTGCCTTTGAAGTTAAAATTATTCTCATATTGTTTTAATCTGTCTCTTAGGCAAAAAGCCATTTTGATCTGAATATATAAATTCATTTAGAAACTTTTTTACTCTCTCTGCCATTATTGAAGCATATATTTTATAGTCAGTGTTCAATAAAGATACGAGTCTATAGTTTTTTATCTGCATTAAATCTGAATCTTTTGGAATCTAATATTTACTTTCATCCACGAATTTGGTACCTTTGCATCAATCAATATTTCATTAACGACTTCCAACATTGATGGGCCTAAAGAATCTTGTAAACATTTGTAAAATTCTGCCTGCAGCTCATCTGGCTCTGGTGTTTTATTATTCTCTTGTCTCTTGATCACTTCTGATAATTCTATCATTGATATTCGTTCTTTTAACATAGTTTTTATTTTTTCTGGTACTTTAGGTAATTCCACTTTTCCAAATATTGTTTAATTTTCTCTTCTGAAACTTTTCTTGCTCATACAGCTTTTCATAACAATCTTGAATTATTATTTTTATCCTCATTTTGGTAGTATAAAATTCCTTTCTCATCTCCTGACTTATTTGCATTTTCAAAAAAAAAAAGTTATGTTTAACATTTTCAGAGCACAGGACCTTTTGTTAGAGAAGGAGGAAGAGGGTGTGTGTGTGAGTGGCTTCACCCTTGAACAGCAGCTGGATCTCATTTCTTTGGTTGGCCTCTAGCCGCCCTGTTGCTAGCTCTACAGAGCCATGAAGCAAGGGGGGCCATCAGAGTGTGGGACGTTCTATATATAAGAGGGAAAGCCGAGCGGGTTATGATTGAAGGGAGGGAAGAAAATTTTTGTTGTTTTTTTTGTCCAGTGTATCCCAAAAGGAAATCCCAGGATTTTAGGTAATTGTGTAATTTGGATGCTAAACAGGAGTACCAGTACTTGCTTACAGAAAAGAAGCAAGTTTTCCCGGATTTGAGCTCTTCCAGATCCGTTAAACGTGGGCCTGAAGGAAAGAGGTGGAGTACCAGTACTTATCTGCGAGGGGGCAGAGAGTCTCATGGACTGTTTTTTGGGGGGAGAGGAAAGAAGTCTGCACTGGCAGCATACCTCCAGTCCGAAAACCGTGGCGAAGAGAGAGAGACTCTCTTGTGGTTTTTTAAAGGGGAACACGCATACTTTGTCAAACACTTTGTGGAATACTTTATGGAATACTTTGTGAAAAAGAGGTTTTTGTGGGGTTTTTTAGATAGTGTTTGATTTCGTTGCACCAGGTGCAATGACCAAAGTCTCCCTCAGACACCTTTTTTTTTTCTTGCTCTTGAATTACTTGTGTCTGAAACCGGTCGCTGACTGACCCGGCCAAAGTGTGAAACCCCACATCGGAAGGGGAACATGGGAAGCAGTAGTTCGAGGGTCCTGAGTGGAATGGAACCCCCTGGGAGAGATGTTGGAGGCTTGGGAGGAGCGGCAGATGCCGACCCTAGCCGGCATGAGCAAGAAAAAGGCAGGATATGTTGCACTGGTGGTCTCATGAGTAGAAGTCCCAGTGCTCATTGTGTGTAACTTTAAAAATACTAAATAGCTTGGATTGCACACGGGTTAACCTCAATTTGGCCTCACAAATCCTGGAAGCTAAGAGCTAGGCAGGTAGTAACCATAACCTTGGAAATGGGCAGCCTGTAATTTAAAGGTTGTGAAGAATGTAGAGGCTTGTGCTTACAACCTGACCGTAAGTTCACAAAAAGTACATCAAACATCTGAAAATGAATTGGCATTAAAAATTGGATACTGTTAAAAAAAAAAGTTTTCTCAGGCTGCTAGACCTTCATGGTTGAAAGCTTTTGGGAGCCACTGAAGGAATCCTTTTCTGTTGCCTCTTTTTTCAATGCCTTTCCTTTGCATCAGAAAAGAACTTAAAAGCACCCATCAAGTCTCCCTGATCTGATCACCTTTTAATCTTTTGTCAAAACTCTCACGTGTTTTGAAAAAAAAATGAGGGATTGTAGGAAGTTAGCACCCATCCCTCTCCTAGAAAATTGAAATAGCCTAGGAAATATTTAAAAGGCCAATGGGATACATTTCTTATACAGGAACAGGAAACACTAAGGTGTGGCCCAACAAAGGTTATAAAACCCAGGCACTCTCAGCAACTCAGCTCTTCTGGACCTTCTCTTCTCACCCTTTTTCTTGATCTCTTCTCACCTTGAAGCATGTGATCACCCTTCTCTAGAGCTCCAGGCCATGTGGTCCTGTCCACCATTAAACCTTCCAAGCAGCCTCCATGTTTCCAGTGTCTTTTTCCCCACTTGGAACTGAACCCAGAAGGATATTTCTTTCAACAGCTGTAAGCCATAATCATCGCAATTATGACAAATCACGGCTTGAACTATCTTGCTTTGCATGTAATGAGTCTATCATATATTAGTTTCACCTTTTAAGTTGCATTACTGAAATAAATGAACTTTTGCACGATATTCTAATGTTTTGAGTTTCACCTGTACAAGTAGTAAATATTTGTCAGAAATCTTATCTACTGATTTTATTATAGCATCCTACTCCCCTTGTTTTAAGTTATCACTGCAAATTGCATGAGCATTAGATGTAAAATGTTCATTTTTTTTCCTCAGAGAAGCTTGCTGAACTTTTTTTTTTTTTGTAAATTTTGTTGGTTTTTAAAGACAAACGAAAACAAACAAAACATAAAAACATCCAACTTTCTTCCATAAGCGTACAAGCAGTGTGTCGGTTGGTTTACAAATTTTTTGTGCATCCATTTCATAGTCTCAATTACAGTTACATTGCATAATAACTCATATTATAAATCAAAGATTGAATATCCTAGTATCATTATTAATCAATCATTTGACTATAATTTTGTTAATACTTTGCGAGATAACTATAATTTAGTTTATTTTATAACAATTCATATAATCCTCCCAAATCTATCCTAGAAACATTTTATAGATATAATAATAAAAAAAGAAAAGAAATACATCTTTATATATTGATTGTTTTCTAAAATTCTACATATTTTAATATTATATTTTATTATCTAACCATTGATAGAAAAGGTCTCAAATTTTGTAAAATTGTTTATCCTCTTGTTCTCTAATTTCAAATGTCAATCTACTCATTTCAGCACATTCCAGTATTTTTTTAATGGTTTCCTCCTGCGATGGTATTTTCTCACTTTTTCCAATTTTTAGCAAATAAAATCCTAGCCGCTGTTAATACATTTACAATCAAATATTTTAAATCTTTACTGTATGTATCAGGTAAAATTCCCAATAAAAATATCTCTGGTTTCAAATCTATATGTTTTTTGTCATTTTTTTCAACCAGGTGTGGATTTTAGTCCAGTATTTTCTTGCATCCGCACAAGTCCACCACATATGGTAGTATGAGCCAGGTATCTGATGACATTTCCAACATTTTTCAGATTCGTTCTTGAACATTGTCGGGGGAAATGCCACCTGTAAAACATATTATACAAATTTTCTTTATATGCTGTTGACATTGTCATTTTATAATTTTGAGACCACAATTTTTCCCATTTCTCCAAATCAATCCCATATCCAAAATTTATCCCCCAAGCAATCATTGTTTCTTTAACTTGTTCTTCTTCTAGTTTAATTTCTAATAAATATCCATACAATTTTTTAATCGCCTTTTCATCAGTACCTGTCAAAATCTTATCTAAATCAGTCAGTTTATCATAGAAACCTTCTGTTTTAGAGTCTTTATCATACCTTGAATGTATTTGCGCATATGAAAACCAATTCATCTTTATACCTTGTTCCTCTAATTTTTGTATAGATTTAAGTTCACCCTTTTCATTCAATTTTTCACCATATCTAACTGTTTGTTCCTTTTTGTATATTATAGGATAAGAAAATGCTTCAATAGTTGATAGCCAGACTGGAATTTTCAAATAGCATTGTCTTTTAGTCTTCTCCCAGTTTAACCACAGAGACTCCCGTATATAATGTCTTCTAAAATACCGCTGTGATATAGTTCCTTTATACCATAGAAAAGCATGCCACCCCAACAACAGATCATGTCCTTCTAGTGTCAACAATCTAGTATTTCTTAATGTTATCCATTCCTTAGCCCACATCAAATATGTAGCTTGGTAATACAACTCCCAATTAGGCAAACCAAATGCTCCTCTAATTCTAGCACCTTACAAAAGCTTCAGCTTTATTCTCGCTTTCTTACCTTGCCATGTATATTTCAACACAATTTTATTTAAATCTTCAAAGTAATCTTTTCCAAGCCTAATTGGAATTGTTTGGAACAAATATAAAATTCTGGGTAGTATATTCATCTTGATTGTTGATATTCTCCCTATTAATGACAGTTGTAAATTTTCCCATTTCGCCAAATCTAACGCTATCTGCTGCTTAAGTTTGATATAATTATTCTCTTTTAGTGTACTACATCTTGCTGTCAAGTGTATCCCCAAGTACTTGATCTTATTTGTGACCTGCATTTTCAATACATTCGCCAGTTCTTCCTTTTGTCTTAATAACCTATTCTTTGTCAAAATCTTTGCTTTGTCTTTATTTATTTTCAAACCAGCCACCTGCCCGTATACCTCTATCTTTTCTATCAATTTTAATGCTGTTTCTAATGGGTCTTCTAAAATGAAAACCAGATCATCTGCGAACGCTTGCAATTTAAATTCTTCCTTTTTAATTTTCATTCCTTTTATACTCTTTTCGTCTCTAATATTTCTATTTAACACTTCCAAGGTTAACACAAACAACAAAGGTAATAGTGGGCATCCTTGTCTTGTACCTTATCTGTACCTTTTCTTATATTGATGGAATCTGTCAATTCTCCCTCTATCATTACCTTTGCCATTTGCTTATGGTATATGGCTTCTATTGCTTGAATGAATTGTTCCATCTGTTCCAATAATAATAGCATGAATCTCCAATTCACATTATCAAATGCCTTTTGTGCATCTAAAAATATCAAAGCCATTTGTTTTTCAGGGTGTCCCTCATAATATTCCAAAGTGTCCAAAATTACTCTCATGTTATCTTTGATTTGTCTCTTTGGTAGAAATCCATTTTGATCAGGATGGATAAAGTTATTTAAATATTTTTTAAGTCTTTCTGCCAGTATTGAAGCGAAAATTTTATAATCTGCATTTAGTAAAGAAATAGGTCTATAATTCTTAATTTGCAATGGATCAGCCTCTTCTTTTGGAATAAGTGTAATATAGGCTTCTGACCATGTTTTAGGTATCTTCTTCTTTGACATAACTTCATTCATAACTTCTAGCAATGGAAGGTTCAACGATTCTTGTAATGTTTTATAAAATTCTGCCGGAAGTTCATCTTTCCATTATTTTGCTTCTTAAGTGCTTCAGTTAATTCCATCATTGTTATATTGCTTTCTAACATTTTTTCAATCTCTTTAGGTATATTAGGTAGATTAGCATTCTGTAAATACTGTTTGACCCTTTCCTCATCAATATTCTCTTGCTTATATAGTTGCCCATAAAAGTCTCGAATAATTTCCTTTTTCTCTTTATTGCCATAGCAAACTTGACCTTCATCATCTATTAACTGCAATATTTTCCTTGATTCTTTCTCCTTTCTCAATTTGTATGCTACCCATCTACCTGGTTTGTTTGCATCTTCAAAGTAGTTCTGTTTAGCACTTCTAATTTTCTGTGCTAATTCTTCTTTCTCTATTTGACCCATTTTGTGTTTAATTATGTCCAATTTTAGTTTAATGTCTTTTTTCTGTGGCGTTTTCTGTAGCTCTTTTTCAAGTCTTTTATGCTCGTCTTCTAAAGCTTTAGTGGCTTGCCTTTTCCTGATGTTCCTTTTTCTTGTATAGTCTATTATCAAGCCTCTAGCATATGCCTTCATTGTGTCCCATACATGCTGAATTGAGGTATCTTCTTTTTTATTTTCTCTAAAGAAAAAGGCCAATTCTTTCTCCATCCGCTGTGTGAAGTCCTTTTCCTTTAAAATAGTATTATTTAATGTCCATCTCGATCTTCTTTTTTGTCCTTTCCATTTGATTGTCACTGGATTGTGGTCTGCCCAAGTACTTGTTTCAATATTTGTTTCTTGAATATTAGATATTAGTTCTGTTGAAATCCAAATCATATCTATTCTGGACCATGATAAATGTCTATTTGAGTAAAAAGTATATTGTTTGGTTTTAGGATTTCTTTCTCTCCATATATCTTTTAAGTTTATTTCATCTGTCATTTTAAAAAAGATTTAGGGAGTCTTCCTATTTTGCTTTGTTGTTGTTGCTGTATAATCCAATTTGTTGTCTACAATTCTATTGAAATCTCCCATCATAACTATATTAACATAGTCCAGTTCAATTATTTTCATATGTAATTTTTTATAGAATTCTTCTTGTTTATCATTCAGAGCATAAATTGCAATCAGGAGTGTTTTCATATTATTGTCCATTATTTCCACCATTAATACTCTACCATCTTCATCAGTATGAATCAATTTTGCTGAAATGGTCTCTTTAATATATAAAACCACTCCTCTTTTCTTACATTGAGTCAAAGAAGTAAATATTTTCCCTAATTTTGGCTGTACCAACAGTTGTTCATATTGTTTTTTAATATAATTTGTCTACAAGAAGTACATATCAAATTTTAATTTATCTACTTAATGAAAAATTTTCCTTCTTTTAACAGCTGAATTAAGTCCATTTATATTCATTGTAATCAGTTTTTTCTCTTCCATGATTATATTTTGTAGTTGGGTTTGGCAGCTCTCGTGGATCTTGGTTCATGTTGTTCTTTTGTTTCCACTTGTCCACCTACTGCGCCTTCTTCTTTTTCAGTCTCCAGTTGGTCCTCTTGAAATTCAGTTAGTGAGATCTCTTTTTCTGCCTCTTCCTCTCTCCTTCCCAAAAATTCTGCGTAGAATAATTCTGCTTTCTCAATTGAATCCATTCTGTCTCTGTTCTTGCCATGTAAACATTAACCCTTCTGGAATTAGCCATCTATAATTCACCTCTTTTTTCAGTAACATTTTAGTCAGGAATTGGTATTCTCTTCTCATCTCTCTCACTCTTCTAGGTATTTGTTTTAAGACCACAATCTCCTTGCCTTTGTATTTCAGCGTTTTCTCTCTTACCACTTGTAATATTTGTGTTTTAATGGCTTTTTTTGTAAATCTGATATGAACTTCTCTTGGTAGGTTATTTCTCATTGCATATCTTGTGAAGACTCGATATACCTCATCTACTCCATCCATCATCTTCTTTTTGGTTATTTCCAAAGCTTCAGCCAGTATTTCTATCATTATCTTAGCTAGATTTTGTCCTTTCTCTTCCTCTATGTTTTGGAATCTGAGATAAAATTCTGATCTGTCCATCTCCCATTTCAGCATTCCACTTTTATCTTGTTCAACCACTGTTAATCTGCTATCAATATCTCCAATCTTCTTGTCTCTTTTTTTATCTTCTTCTTCAATTTTTTGGAATCTCTCATCATACTTCACCATCATTTGTTGAATATTCTCCACTTTTTCATTAGTTTTCCCTATTCTTTGTTCAATATTCTCTGTTCTTTGCTCAATGTTCTCTATTCTCTTTTCAATAGTGTCTGATTTTGTTTTAAGTTCTTGGATTCCTTGCATGATCATCTGTAGAGTCACTTTTTCTTGTTCTTTGTCTTGCTTTAACATTGTCTGAATTGAACGTTGTCCTCCAGATGGTGGGGAGGCAGAAGTAGAAGTTCAGGGGCCAGAAGCTGTGAATTTCCTACTCATTTTAAACAATTCAAAATCTTCATGTTCTTCTGAACCTTAATCCAATTATAGAATAGCCAATTATAATCCAAAGTGAAAACAATGAAAAATAAAAATGGTAGAGAGAAAAAAGCCCAAAAGTAATAAAAAGCAAAGGAGAAAAAAAATATTCAGGTTCTTCTGAACCTTAATCCAATCAATAGTTGAATAAAAAGGAAAGGAAAAGACAAAAAAGGCTTAAAAAGAACAAAAAAAGAGAAAAAATTCTTCAGGTTGTTCAACACCTTAATCCAATTGAGAGGTCTCAAATAAAAAAAAAGCATAAAAGTGAACCAAAGGAATGGATGGAAAGACAAAAAATCCCAAAGAAGGAAGGAGGAAAAAAAAAGAAAATTTTTGAGGCTTTCCCTTTAAAATACAAAGCAAAAATGGAGATATTGCAAAACTAAGGGTTTAAGAAAAAAAGAGTACAGTAAAGCTGGTAAGGAGGGGTAGCACAATTTAAAAAAATAAAAAGAACACACTGCACTTTATTTAATTATCCAAGGCTCTTATTATAACCCTCTTCTTCACAAACTTCAAAACCAAGCTTCAATTGTTGATAGAAATCCAGAAGAACACCTGCAATAATACTCTCCCATGCTCTTCCCTCTATCTTATCACATAGCAATGTCCTTGAAAGGGAGTCTCAGATCTTTCTTTCTCAGCTTTCTCAGCTTCGTCTAAAACATTTTCAAGCCTCTAGTTGGCAGTGTTACAAAGTTTCTTTACTCTCACTTTCCCCCCTCCTTTCCCAGAAAAAACGTAATAGAAGTTTTTTTAAAAAAGAGAAAGTATATAAAAAAAAGAAAAATAACTAAAGGGAGCCTCTAACCTAAAATGTTGCAAAATCAAAAAAGAGAAGAAAAAATAGATGTAAATAGGAAAAGAACCAGTCCAGTTAGTAGATGCAAAATCGTGATAGAAGTCCAGCGATAAGAAAACAAAAACAAAAAACAAAGCCTTATTTTGACACTTCCATTTAAAACAGCCACTTATTCAGTTCTGTCAAAACTTTTACAGATTCTTTCTTTTCTTTAGGGTGTCCTTTTAAGTCTTAGAATAGTAAAAAAAAAAGTTCTCACCAAGCCGACACACTTTCTCTTTCCAGTCTCTTCCGATTGAAGCTGTCCCAACTTCAGCAGCTTTAATGGCTGCCTCTCTGCCGCCGGCAAGAAGGGCTTCTCCTGTATCAACCAGGGATTTTGCGATGTCCTTGGGATCTACAGGATGCACTCTTTACTATCACCGTCTCTTCAGGATGGTTTAGGTCCGTTTGGACCGTCCAGGGGCAAGGATATCGGCTGCAATCTCAGACCTGCGAGATTGCATGCCGTACTGTTGCGACGCCAGCTCCGCCCTCCAGAAGCTTGATGAACTTCTTTAGTTGTCCCTGCTGCCTCAATCTTGAAATGTTTCCACTCCTTGGACACAGGAACACCTTTCTCTACTGCAAAGTCATGTTTTGCGCAGTACTTACAACCTAATTTTTTCTTTGAACTTCTCTTGAAAACTTCTATATTGCTGCAATGTCCAGCAGTCTGGAAGATCAGGAAGGCATTCAGTTTCGGAGATTGACTTGCTGCTTTCTCCACGTTCAATTGGTGGCAGTGCTGCTTGTGACCCTGATGGTTGTGGATCTGTTGTGTCTGATTCTGATTGTTCATTCTTGGTTTCTTGGCAAAGAAAGTGGTCAAACTCTGTTGTCTTTTCATCCTTGCCTATCAGCTACTACTGCAAAAGACATAAAACAATATTGTGCTTTGACTGGACTTGATTGTGGCTGTAAGCTGAGGACTAAGGTAACAGAAGGGATCTCTTTTTTCACCCAACAATGTACAGTCTTATCAGGATGGGGTCCAACAAACAAGAAATATACAGTTTTTCATTGTTGGAAGTTAAAACCCACCCCTCTCCTAGGAAAATGAAATATTTTAGGATATATTAAAAAAAGCAGAATATTTCCCCTAAAAAGAAAAGTAAAAACTCAAGAGAGGCAGAAATGCAGCCACCACCCCTTTGCTTAATGGACCATTACTCTGGCCTAGGCCAGTCTATTTTACATAACAAAAATCTACTCCAGGTAGAGCTATAATAGGAATTGCCCAAAGCCCTTTCATTACATCATCATCCAGCAATGCTCAACCAAGTCTGTGACTCAGGACAGCCTACAGAGTTGCCCCTGCATGGCCCCATGGGAGTCTGACAACCAATCAGAATAGAAGCTCAAATTCAAATCCCAACAGAGGGCATAAAACCAAGGGACTCTCAGCATCTCTCAGCCCAAGAGCTCCAAGGCATGTGATCTTGTCCACCATTAAACCATCTTTACAAGCAGTCACCATGTTTCCAGTCTCTTTCTTCCCCAGAACTGAACCCAGAAGGATAATTCTTCCAACATCATCTAAGAAGTTAGATCAATAAGAATGAATTTCATAGGTACATTTACAGAGCAATACTGATTTCTTTTTCTGAAATTTATTCCTCAGTCAGTTCACTGAATATATTGTTGGAAGAAATAACCAGTTCCAAGTGGGGAAAAAGACACTGGAAACATGGAGGCTGTTTGGAAGGTTTAATGGTGGACAGGACCACATGGCCTGGAGCTCCAGAGTGAAAAGGAAGGATGATCACATGCTTCAAGGTGAAGGAAGAGATCAAGAAAGGGGTGATATGCTGAGAGTGCCTGGGTTTTATAACCTTTGTTGGGATTTGAATTGGAGCTTGTTTCTAATTGGTTGTCAGACTCCCATAAGGCCATGCAGGGGCAACTCTGTAGGCTGTCCTGAGTTCCAGGCTTGGTTGAGCCTTGCTGGATAATGCACTGAAAAGGGCTTTTGGCAATTGCTATAGCTTTACCTGGAGATCTTTGTTATGTAAAGTATTCTGGCCCAGGCCTTAATGGCCCATCCATTAACAAAGGTGGGGGTGAGCTTCTACTTCTGAGGTGAGTTTCTGCTTCTGAGTTTCTACTCTTTTTAGAGGAAATATTCTGCCTTTTTAATATTTCCTAGGATATTTCAATTTTCTAGGAGAGGGGTGTGTGCTAACTTCCTACAATATGAATTAGGTTCACTATTTAGGTCAGTACAAGGCAAGCAGCCTGTTAATGGTGTCATGGTTAAAACAATGGTAAAGCAACATGGATTTAAAACCAGAAATATTTTGTTGGGTAGAATACATATTTAGTTTTGCACATGTTAACAGCTGCTAGAATTGTGTTTGCACAACCATGGAAAAACAAAGATATGAAAATGAATAAAAATATTAGAATGTGCAGAAATGAATAAATAACTAAATAATAAATTAACAATTACAAATTTACAATCAAGGAGAAGGCTTAGAATACTTTTTAACATGGGATTTCTTTTATCAATGGCTAACTAACAGAAACAGAAGTTAGAAATGTAAAAGTATAAAAGAAAACACCAATTATATAAGGAAAGTTCCGTAAAAAGGATAAGAAAATATTATTAGTAATTGATCATTGTTAATGCATAGATAACTTTGAGAGCATACTCCCCCCCCCCCAAAAAAAATACTGCAGATAAAAACCAGTTTTTTACTTAATCCCCAGACAAAGCCACTGCAATAAAAACCCTGGATTGTTCCCCCAAGGACCTGTTGAAAGGCTGGAAAATGCCTTTCTTCTAAGGATTCGGTTTTCCTGCTGGGAGTGCTCCAGTGCAAGGATACAGACAGAGACAACTGCTTGGAAGCGGGTTCCTTTAATTTTCAGGAAGGCAAGAGATAGCAAGAAGTCTGCGTTCCTGGGGCTAGCCATCTTTGTATAATAAACTCCTGATTTTTATACCTTTTCTCCTTTTGTGTGTGAGTGAAATCCTATGGGGGGGGGGTTCCATCAGAGGGTAAACTCTGCGGGGTGGTTTGATTGGATTATTAGTTTCATTTCTTATATTTGTTTAGTGGCAATCTCCTGTCTGCTATGGGTCTTTTGTCTTATTTGTTTTGCTGATTTGGCATGGCCTTTTGTTTGTAAGGGATTTCTATGTTTCCCTAGTTTTCTTAATTACTTGGCTTTTTGCCTAGGGGGCTTCTTTCAATACCTTTTATTAAATCTCTTTTCCTATGCAAGTTTGTTTTATGGCTGGCCTGGTGTTGCCTTTGGGCTTTTTTCTGCTTGGGTGTCACCACTGTCCTCATGAAGTTCCCTTTCCACAGACCCAAAGCCTCATACCAGAAATCTCAGCCTTTCTGCCTTCAAGAATCCCCCAGGCAAACAAGCACCACAACAAAAAGCAACAAGTACAGCCATTATTAAGGCAATTCACCTGGAAGTCCCCTTTTCCTGATTCCTGGCAGAATTAACCACCATGATAGGAAAGACAAAAGACCCAGGCAAGAACAAAAGCAGGGCAATCATGAACACTCCATGAAACCCATCAAGCATGAAACCCATCAAGCAGGCTCAGCTCCAGAAATTTTCTCAGAAAGTAAAGTTGCTTGTCTCATAAAAGCAGCTGGACTTCATGTAAAATGTCCCCTGGCCTGCATGCTGCAAGCATCAACATCAAAAAATGCTAGGACATGTTATCATAACTACACAACTGAAAAGTCACACTAACATGACTGGATTGGCAGCAGACCTACAAAACTACACAACTGAAAACACACTCCCTACACAACTGAAAACTACACACACACACACAAAGCAGATACAGCTGGAAAAATCTAAAAATATAGCTTTAATTTATAGGCACATAACATTTCACACAATTTAAAAGAACTTCCATACACACACAATGACAACCTCACAAAGCAGCTGCTTCCTAAAAATAGAAAAGCAGCTAAAATTTCCCAAATTTTATATGACTTTCTTTTTAGGAAAAAAATTAACACACTTACTGTTTTTTTAAATCAGGGGACTTCAAACTTGACAGCTTTAAGACTTGTGGACTTCAACTCCCAGAATTCCTCCTCCAAGTTTGCAGACCCTTGTTTTAAATCAGGGGATTTAATCTTCCTCCTCCTCCAGTCATGTTAGCTCAGGAATTCTGGGAGTTGAAGTCCACAAGTCTTAAACTTGCCAAGTTTGAAGACCCCTGCCCTGATTTAAATCATGAGAAGAAAAAAAAAGCCACTTACTTACCCAATTGAAGAAAGCAGGCAGGCAGAATCAGTTGCTCACCAATGAGCTGGATGCAGCACAAACAAGGCAGGAGACAAGTTTACAAGCAGCTGTTCAGGAATCGGGAGAAGGCGTCTGAAGGAAGTAGGTGCTTGCTGGAGGCTGACGGGAGGAGGGAGGTGGGTGGGTTAGTTTAACAAGGCTGGCTAGGCTGGAGCCTATGGGCCCCAGCTGGCCAGCAAGGACCTCTTGTCTTTAGGAGGTCAGTCATGGGTTTGGCAATCCTCGCAACGGAGGGGATGAATTGCTGGTAGAAGTTTGCTAACCCCAAGAAGCTTTGTAGCTGTCTGTGGGTGCAAGGAGGCTGCCAGCCTAGGACTGCTTGTACTTTGGCTGCATTCATTTCTATGCCTTCATTCAAGTCTCAGTAGTCCAGGTAGTCTAACCGTGTTCAGTGAAATTTGCATTTCGACAGTTTGAGTTACAGGTTTGCCGTACAGTTTTTCCAGTACCTGGCAGACTAAGGGTATGTGGTTATCCATGGTCTCAGTGTAGATGATATTTTTCAGGTAGACAAGGACCCCCTTATAGAGGTGCTCATGTAGCACCTCATTTATTAACTGCATGAACACTGCCAAGGCCCCTGTAGTCCAAAAGGCATGACTTTGAATTGGAAGCTCCCTAGGGGGCAGTTAAACGCAGTTTTCCGTTCATCTCCCTCTCTGATGCAGACTCAGTAGTATGCTTCTCTGAGATCTAATTTGGTAAAGACCTTCCCCTTGGCCAGGTGAGATAGCATGTCCTTCATGAGCAGGAGGGGGTATAAATTGTGTACACACATCCCATTTAAAGTCCATGCATGATCTCATAGTACCATCTTTCTCTTTGAACAGGACTGGGGCTGCAACCCGTGGCTTGGCTGGCTCAATGAACCCTCTTGCTGGGTTTTTGTCTATGTATTTGCACATTTCTTGCATTTCCCGGGGCATCATGGCGTACAGTTTGGGCTTTGGTAGTTTTTCCCTGGGGATGATTTCTATGGCGCAGTCTGTCTCATGGTGGGGAGGTAGGACGTCGCACTTGGTCTTGCTGAATACCTCCACGAGGTCCTGATATTCCCTCAGGATCTGTCCAGCCTCTGGGGTTTTGTCGGAGGTGGCTGCCAGTTGCTCAGGTGGGGTCTCTGGTAGGGTTCCCTGCATGGGAGGTGCTTCTATTTGCTGCTGAGGAAGGGGTTGGGGTCCCCTTGCTATTCTCAGTCTGAGGTTGCCCCCCTGCCACCAGATGGTTGGGCCCCACTTGTCTAGCCAGGAGAGTCCCAGTATGACTGCATCTGTCATTTTGGGGGGCCACTACGAATCAAATTGTTTCCCAGTGATCCGCTAGCTCTAGCCTCACAATAGGAACCCATCAACCTGTTCGAACCGGATCGGGTGGGCCAACCTTTTCACTCTCATCCCCAGTTTCAGGACTGTGGTTAGGTTGATCAGGCATCTAGCGCAACCTGAATCTATTAGTGCTTGGAAAGTCCCCTGAGTCCCTGTTTTGGGGGCTGTGAGCCATATTGGGAAGATGAAACGAAGGACCTGTCCACTCACCCTTGGGTCATTTTCGCCCTTGTCCTCGCTGTCATAGGAATATGGTGACTGGTCATCATTGCCTGGGGTCCCCCCCTTTCAGCTGGTTGGGGAGGGACCTCTGCAGCCTGAAGGGCCTTTTGGGACATGTTGGTGGCATGTCTGGGGCCTCGTTCCAGTCATGCCATGGGCAGTGTCTCTGGCCTTGGTTTTGGGACGGGGGTTGCACACGCCACTGCCATGTGGCCCATTCACCTGCATCTGAAGAATTTAATTGGGCTTCATGGGAGGGCTGGTTTTGTGGCTGGTTGTGGTGCTGTGGTTCCCCATCAGCTGGGTAGTCTCTGGTCTGGCTGACCTCTCTGTTTGGTGTCTGATGGCTTTCTCATGTCGTCGTTACAAATGATTTAACCACAAAATTCAAAACCGAACTGCTAGCAGACCCCTGGTTCCATGACAACCAACACATATTGACAAAAAAGGATGACCTAGCATGGAAGGAGATGAAACTCTACATCCCAGAGTCCCTACACACCTTAATTCTCCAAAGGAGCCATGATGTCAAATCACTGGGCACTTTGGGTTCCTAAAACTTAGCGTGGAGGCAATTCTGGTGGCCCGGCATGAAAGATGTGGACAGTTATGTGAAAAGTTGCACCATCTGCACCACTATGAAAAACAACCAGGAAAACCCCCATTTGAGCGATGGGAGGAAATCACAATGGACTTTATAGTGGAGTTGCCAAAGAGTGGGGCGAACACAATGATCTGGACAGTGATTGACTTATTCTCCAAGCAGGTACACTTCATACCCTGCAGCAAACTACCCTCAGCCCACCAGTTAGCCTGAAGCACGTCTACTGCCTGCATTGCACCATCTGCACCACTATGAAATAATGACCAAGAAAACCCCCTGGACTGCTGCAACCAGTGGCAGAGCCAATCAGGCAATGAGAGGAAATCGCACCAGTTAGCCAATTTGTTCCTGAAGCACATCTACAGCCTGCATGGAGTGCCACAAAGAATCATCTCAGACAGAAGGGTCCAGTTCATGGCTAAGTTCTGGAGGGAGTTCCTTCAGTCTATTGGGTTGTCCCAGGGCCTTAGCTCAGCTTTTCATCCAGCTACCAATGTGGGGGGCAGAACATTTGAATGCTATGGTAGAGCAGTACCTGAGGTGTTACGTGAACTATCAGTAGTCCAATTGGGCAGACCTCTTGCCTTTTGGTGAGGTTGTGTACAATAATGCTGTTCACAGTAGCACGGGACTAACTCTGTTCAAAGTAGTGAGTGGCATGAACTTCGTCCCAATGCCAGAATACCCAAGGCAGCATGGGAAAATGTCAAGAAGGCGCGAGCTAAAGCAGCACAGACCTATAAGGAATAGGCAAACAAACACCGAGCCCCGCAATGACCATTCCAGCTTTGGGAAAAGGTCTACCTCTCCATAAAATACTTGAGGTTAAAACTCCCCAGTAAGAAGCTGGGACCCAAGTTCATAGGGCCATTCTCCATAGTGAAGAATATCAACCTGGTCATGGTGTAATTAAAATTGCCCTGACTGTTCGGGAAGATACACCCAATATTCCATAGCAGCCTCTTAAAACCTGTGGTCGGGTCAACCCTGAGCCACTATGCCGTGAGCTCCCAGACGCAGTGGTCATAAGGGGCCAAACCCATTATGGGGTGCAATGAATGCTTGACTCGAGGTGGCACAGAAGACAGCTCCAATACCTAATAAAGTGGAAGGGCCATCCCTTATCAGAGGCATCTTGGGTAAAGAATAGAAACATCCAAGCTGACTGCCTCATAAATTCCATGAGGACAACCCAAAGAAACCTGAGGGTGGTGTCACACCCCTAAAATCTATACTTGTACTCAAACTGTGTTTGCTTTGCACAAGTTGCCTTCAGGAAGTGAGGGAAGCCAAATGTCAACTCACGAAGCATTCCTGACCTGCTCTTGAGTTGCCATAGGCAAAGGGGATGGGAAATCGAACCTCACAGCTGCATCGAGGAACTTGCAGTTCAGTCAAAACAAAGCACATTCCAGCCGGCAACATCAAGAGTGATCCACACGGACATCACAGAGATCCACAGTGGCCAGAGGGAGTGACTTCTACAACCTGAGTAATTGCTTTATTGGGGAATGTGACTGATGACACATCTTGGGGGAAGGGGGAAACAGGGTCAGAGCCAAAGCATGAATTAAGTGAGGTCAGAGTTGCCTTTATTTGGTCCGTGCCAACATGAAGCTCCTAATAAATATCTGGATTTCTTTTGAAGCTTGGCTCATGGTTTAATTAGGGCATCGGTCGGAACCCTGAAATGCAGGTTTTTTTTTATAAAATTCTTCATGCTTATTGTTTGGTGCATATATTGCTATGAAGAGTATTTGTTTTTGTTTCTTTATTACCTCCACCATCAATATTCTCCCTTCTACAAAATATATACGGGTAAGAGCTGCTATTAAGGCCTACCTTGTGGTGATTCGTGTGGCGAAGCGTACATACTTCACACTAATTGCATCTGCAGATAATTGCCCAGCGACCCTCTTTAAGGTGAGCCTCCTCCTCCTGGGGAAGGAGGAGATTGAGGTCCACCTGAAGAGGAAGGAATTTGCGGATTTTCTGGAAGACAAAATCACTTGACTCCATTACTAGTTAGATGCCAGCGTGGTTGCTGGTCTGGTGGAAGCCCCTGAGGCACACTCTTGCCCCATTATCTGGGAACAGTTTGACCCTGTTGCTCCTGAGGAAGTGGACAGAATCCTAGGGATTATGCGTGCAAATACCTGTGTTTTAGACCCATGTCCTTCCTGGCTTGTGAAAACTTCCCTGGAGGTGACAGGCGGGTGGACTCTGGCAGTGATTAATGCTTCCCTACAGGAGGGGGTGGTGCCCCAGCACTTTAAGGAGGCTGTGGTCCACCCTCTTCTAAAGAAGCCTTCACTGTACTCCACCCGGTTGGACAATTTTCAACCTGTCTCCAATCTGCCCTTTTGGGGGAAGGTTGTTGAGAAGGTGGTTGTGCGGCAGCTTCAGAGGTTTCTGGATGAAATGGATTATCTCGACCCCTACAAGTCAGGATTCAGGCCTGGTTTTGGGACAGAAATGGCATTGGTCACATTCTTGGATGATCTCTGGCAGGAGCGGGATGGGGTAGCGCATCCATCCTTGCTCTACTTGACCTCTTGGTGGCTTTCGATACCATCGACCATGGTATTCTCCTGGAGCGGCTTCAGGGGATGGGAGTGGGAGGCCTTGTGCTATCATGGTTCACTTCCTTCCTCTGAGGCCACTCTCAGTCAGTGCTGATAGGAGCAGAGAGATCCAGTCCTCGCCCACTGCTTTACAGGGTTCCGCAGGGCTCAGGGCTCTCTCCACTCCTGTTCAACATTTATGTTATGATATGTACAGAATAACCCTTGAGTAACAAGGATATGCACATGGAAACATGAGAATAGTTTTGAATAATTATCCAGCAACACACAGCTACACTGAACTGAATTAAAGCTTACTTTAAGAAATAGCACAGTCCAATAAACGGTCCAGGTCATCTATGTTTTACAGTCCAAAGAATATCCAATTACAAAATCTTCTTACAGGTTGCCTTTGTCTTTTACAGTAAACAAAGATATCAAAATATAAGTACAGCATAAACAGAATGTCAGAGAGACAGAATGTCAGAGAGACAGAATGTCAGAGAGAGCAAGCCATGATCTCTAGCTCCATCTTATGGCAACCTGCAATGCAATCACCCAATCGGAATATAGTATAAATCAATACAGTAACTTTGTCTTAAAGCTACAAACATACATTGCTGGTTTATATTTTGCCAACCCAACTAATTGGTGGACAGATTCCTAACAGTGTTCACCGATCCCAGCATTCTATTTATCCCATATTCTCACATCCAGCAGCCCCTCACCACAGCTAGCCAGCATCCCGTTCCTAATTGGTGACAGCTAACTTCGCTGTCCCACACCACAATTCGCCCATCACCAAGCTGTGGTACATCAAGTGAACCCCTAACACCTCCACCAAGTTAACACGCTTACAGACGTCCCTATCGGCTCAGTGATCTCTGGCCAGCTCAGTTCCCTCATGCTGCTTCAATCACCATGGCTAGCCGATGCCCTGCTGACGCATATTGTTAACGCCCGCTGCTGTTGTGGGGAATCCGAAGTGAATCTGAGCTGATGTCTTAGCTGGCTAGGAGAGTTCGTGGCAGGCTTTACTCATGGCTAGCCTTCATCAGCTGGTACATCTGATGGTGTTGAGCTGCGGCTCCAGCTGAGCGCGACAGTTTCGCTCTTTCTCTCCCTTCCTCTTTCTTTCTTGCTTTCTTTCTCTTTCTTTCTCTCCCTTCCTTCCTTTCTTGCTCTTTCTTGCTTTCTTTTCTTTTCCTTTCTTCTCTCTCTCCCTCTCCCTCTGTCTCTCTCTCTCTCTCTGTCTCTCTCTCTCTCTCTCACACACACACACACCTGGTCGGGGATGAAGTGAATGATCTGGTGAGCTCCAGTCAGCAGTGGGTGGCAGGAAAAGGAAGAAAGGGAGGGTGGGTGTGGCGTGCAGCTGCAGTCCTCCCAAAAGCAAAGCACCTCCGTGCAAAGGTGGCAGCAGGGTGTTGAGCACTCCCTCCCCCACCTCAGTCCTTCCAAAGACAAAGCACCTTTGAGTGCAGCAGATATGGTGGCAGCGGGGCATTGAGCAATGCCCCCAGGACACAGCCCTCCCAAAACACCTCTGTGGGTGTCAGAGGTGGAGGACCTGGCTCTGGGTGCCTCCCGTAAGCCGCCCTGGCCTGTGTGGAAAGCAAGCAAGCATGGGGAAGGGCTCTGGTCGGTGCCATGATCTCCTGCTTGCTTCCCAAGCCACCCTGGACTGCGAGGGAAACAAGCGGGAGATTGTGGCACCAGAGTCCTTCCCTGTGCATGCTTGCTTCCCAAGCCAAAGTACCTCCACGTGTGGTGGGGGGGCAACGGGGCCTTGAGCACCCCCCTCAGCCCTCCCAAAGTACCTCCACATGCAGCAGCGGCACCCTTGCTTATGGGAGGCAGCTGGGTCCACCACTGCCACTGCACGTGGAGGTACTATGGGAGGGCTGGGGGGAGGGTGCTCAAGGCCTCACTGCCATTGCCGCTATGTGGTTGGGAGAGCACCTCGTGGCGGCTTAGCCAGCCAGCCGAGCCTGGGGATGGGGGGACAGGTAAGCAGGCTGGGCAAGGGCCGGGGAGCCCCGGAGATGACTGCAAGAGGCTGCGAGAGGCCCGGAGATGGTCACGAGAGGCCTGGGGAGCCCCAGAGATGGCCACGAGAGGCCGTGAGAGGCTTGGGAAGCCCTGGAGATGGCTGCAAGAGGCCCAGAGAGGTCCAGAGATGGCCTCTAGAGGCCCAGGGAGCCCCAGAGATGGCCACGAGAGGCTCGGGGAGCCTCAGAGATGGCTGCGAGAGGCCGCGAGATGCCCGGGGAGAGTGGGGGAGGGGCTAGCATGACTCACAGACTTACCAGTGCAGACAGGAGCCATTTCCTGAAGGGAGGGGCCAGGGTCTTGCAAACTTTTAGGCCAGCAGCAATGGCTGTCCTGGCAGGCAGGCAAATGCAGGCTGCAGGTATGTTGCGGATGCGCATGATGTTGCGCATGCGTGATAGGTTTCTCTCCGATCTGCAGCCCTTTCAGCAGTTCGGCCTCCTCCTCTGCATCAAGAAGCAGTGAGGTCGTGTGTCCAGCAGCCCCCGCATCTTCTTGATTGCTGGCTGAGTTAGACATTGTTTGCAGACCCCCTCGGAAGATAAAAGAAATTAATCTCTGGGTGGGCTGGTAAAACAGAGATCTTGTATAATGTCAGGTGAAGCTCCATTCAAAATCCAAGAAAGAAAACCTTAGACTCCATTGTTTTAGAGAAAAGGACTTTTACTGCAAATTGATATAGTAGCATCAGAGGAATAGAAGAACTGAGGCAATAGGTGCGAAAATCACATATAGAAAGTTATGCCAATGTTCCCACCCCCAAAAGTTCAAACTGGCCATCCGATCTGAGATGTGCATAATGTCATGTGGGGCATCTTCAGGTGGTGTTTCAGACATCTGGCTTGCCATGGCGGTTGACCTTGGCCTGGATAGATAAGAAGTTGCAGCTGCGCAGTAAGCAAGTAAGCACAGTCAAGAAAGTTTTCCCAAGTTTTACAGTTCACCCTCTCAAGCCTTCAGCACTCTTCCCCCCCACATAGCCCAATTAATCTTCCCTCCCCGTTTCTATGGCAGCCAGAAAGACAAGCAGATTCTTGAAGGCTGACAGTTAGGTCCCTGCCATTTTGGTCCTTTATCATGCCCATCTTTGCATGAAACGTTCCCTTCATATCTCCAATTTTCCTGAAGAGATCTCTGGTCCTCCCTATTCTATTGTTTTCTTATATTTCTTTGCACTGTTCATTTAAGAAGGCATTCTTATCTCTTCTAGCTATTCTCTGGAATTCTGCATTCAATTGGGTGTATCTTTCTCTTTGTCCCTTGCCTCTTCTTGCTTCTCTTCTTTCCTCAGCTATTTGCAAAGCTTTCTCAGACAGCCATTTAGCTTTCCTGCATTTCTTTTTATTTGGGATGGTTTTAGTTGCTACCTCTCGTACAATGTTGCAGTATAGGGAAGGAGAGAGAAGGAAAAAAAAGCCAAACCTTTCCCTTTTCACTCTTCTTTGGGAGCGATGTTATTTTTTGTAAGTTTAAATTCCAGGGTACCTTAGTTGTTGCTTTTACAATTTAACCCGGTCAGCCAAAACTTTCACGTCTTATCTTCCTCCTGCACATTCTTTTCCGGTCAAGTTCTCCTTTGTGGTGGCCATTTCTGACCACTGCTGCAAACGCCTTCGGGAAAGGGAGTAATGGCCAGCTGAGGAGGAGAGATGCGGCTCTCCTCAACCCTGCTGGCAGTCTCCCCACTCTTCACCACCTCTACGGGGTGGCTTAGCCCCAAAACCAGCCTGCTCGGGGCGCTCCAGCAGCGAGCCCAGACAGAAACTATGCACGATCGCGGATTTCTTTAAAAAAAAAATATTGATTTTTTAAACACAGACATAAACAAACAAAACATAAAAACATCAACCTTTCTTCCATGAATATACAAGCAGTGTGTCGGTTGGTTTACAAATTTTTTGTGCATCCATTTCATAGTCATCAATTACAGTTACATAGTATAATAACTCATTCTCAATCAGAGATTAAATACCCTAGTATCATTATTATTCAATCATTTGACAATAATTTTATTCATTCATATTTTGCGAGATAACTATAATTTACATGGTATCATTTTGTAACAATTCATATAATCTTCCCAAATCTATCCTAAATTTTTTTTTATAGATATACTAAAAAAGAAAAAAAAATACATCTTTATATATTTATTATTTTCTAAGATTCTACATATTTCATTATTGTATTTTATTATCTAACCATTGATAAAAAAGGTCCCAAATTTTAGAGAATTGTTTATCCTCTTGCTCTCTAATTTCAAATGTCAATGTACTCATTTCAGCACATTCCAATATTTTCTTAATGGTTTCCTCCTGCGATGGTATTTTCTCATTTTTCCAGTTTTAGCAAATACAATCCTAGCCGCTGTTAAAACATTTACAATCAGGTATTTCAAATCTTTGCTATATGTATCAGGTAAAATTCCCAATAAAAATATCTCTGGTTTCAAATCTATATGTTTTTTGGTCATTTTTTCCAACCACATGTGGATTCTAGTCCAGTATTTTCTAGCATCCGCACAAATCCACCACATATGGTAATATGAGCCAGGTATCTGATGACATTTCCAACATTTTTCGGATTTATTCTTGAACATTCTTGCTATTCTTGTTGGGGGAAAATGCCACCTGTAAAACATCTTATACAAATTTTCTTTATATGCTGTTGACATTGTCATTTTATAATTTTGAGACCACAATTTTTGCCATTTCTCTAAATCAATCCCATATCCAAAATTCTTCCCCCAAGCAATCATAGTTTCTTTAACTTGTTCTTCCTCTAGTTTAATTTCCAGTAAATAACCATATAATTTTTTAATCACCTTTTTATCAGTACCTGTCAAAATCTTATCTAAGTCAGTCAATTTGTGATAGAATCCTTCTGTTTTGAGATCTTCATCATACCTTGAATGTATTTGTGCATATGAAAACCAATTCATCTTTATACCTTGTTCCTCTAGATTTTGCATCGATTTAAGTTCACCCTTTTCTTTCTTTTTTTTTTTTTAGAAAAAACTTTATTAATTTTACTTTTAAAAGAAAACAACACAGCTACAAATTATGTACAACAAAAAGACAAACAGGTCTTGGCATAGGCCAAGAGGGAAAGAGAGGAAGGCTTGAAAGAGGAAAGAGGGAAAGGTAAGGGAAGGGGGGGGAAGAGTAGAGAAAACAATTATAATAAAACCATATTTTTTGTGACTGTCTGTAAGGTTCTTTCTTCTTCAAAACTATCGTCGGCGGTGCTTTTCTTTATCTCTGCTTCGGAGGCCCTCGGCCTTAATTTTCCTAGAGGTGATCTATCTTTGGTTTAGCCAATTATACAAAGGATTCCAATTGTTATAATAGGTTGAGGATTCTTTATTTTTTAATGCTTGAGTTAGTTTGTCCATTTCGGCGCATTGTAAAATTTTCTGAATAACCATAAGTTCAGTGGGGATAGAAGGTAGTTTCCAGCACTGGGCAAATGCCAGTCTGGCCACAGTTAAGATATGGATTGTAATATACTTCGATTTTTTGGATATTTGTTTATCAAAAATTCCTAGAAGGAAGGACTCTGGTTTGTACTCAATTTGTTCCTTGGTTATTTCCTCTAGCCAGCGCCTAATTTTTTGCCAGTACTTCTGGGTTTCCTTGCATGACCACCACATGTGGAAGAAGGTACCTTCTATGTTTTGACATTTCCAACATTTGGGGCTCGTGTTGGGGTGCATCTTCGCCAATCTCGAAGGGGGCAGGTGCCATCTATTAAACATTTTATATGAGTTTTCTTTATAAGCTGCTGATTTCGTGATCTTAATGTTCCTGTTCCAGATCCTTTCCCATTCTGCTAGGGTAATACTCTGACCCACGTTTCTGCTCCACGCAATCATATTTCCTTTGACAATTTCTTGTTCTAGTTCTGTTTCTAATAAATGTTTGTAAAATTTAGATCTATTTTTTTTACTCGGTCCTAATAGAATTTTATCTAAAGTCTGTAATTTATTGTAGATTCCAAATTCCTTAATGTCTTGTTTGTATCTACTATGAATTTGAAGGTACACCCACTGATCAATTATAAATCCTCGCTCTTGTAATTCTTGTCATGTTTTCAGCTTTCTTTGTGGGTCTAATAAATTTTCGTACTTAATCATTTTAGTTATGTCCAAATTATTTGGGTGTACTATCACTTCCATTGGAGATAGCCAAATTGGTATTTTTAGATAGAGTTTTTTACGTACTTTTTTCCAATTAGTTAATAAAGAGTCCCTGATAAGATGCCTATGGAAATATGATTGCCTGGGTTTCCCAGTTTCCCACAGAAAGGCATGCCATCCTTTCTGCATATCTTGGCCTTCTAATACTAGTGTTCTTTTGTTGGTTAGATTCACCCAATCCTTTATCCATAGTAGGGTGGCTGCCGTATGATATATTTCCCAGTTTGGCAGGGCTAACCCTCCTCTGCTTTTCAAATCTTGTAGGGCTTTTACATTAATCCTAGCTTTTTTCCCCTGCCAAATAAATTTCAACGTTATCTTGTTTAATTCCATAAAAAAAATTATTTAATTTGATTGGAATTGTCTGGAATAAATATAGAAATTTTGGCAGAATATTCATCTTAATCAAAGCAATCCTGCCCAATAAGGAAAGTTGTAATTTACTCCAGGAATCTAAGTCTTTCTTGGATTGTTGGAGAAGTTTGTCATAGTTGTTTTCTTTTAATGATTTGCTTTGTGGAGTTAGCCAAATTCCTAAGTATTTAATTTTTTTTGTCACCTGTATTCCCATTGTTGTCTCTAGCTCTTTATTCTGGTCTCCTGTTAAATTTTTAGTCATTAATTTCATTTTTCCCCTGTTAATTTTAAATACTGCGACTTCTCCAAATCGTTCTAGTTCTTCTAATAAGTTATGTCCTTTTTCTATGGGCTCCTCCAGAAAAAAAACCAAATCATCAGCGAAAGCTTGTACTTTATACTCTTCTGATTTGATCCTCAGTCCTCTAATTCTCGAATTTTGCCTAATGTACGTCAAAAGAGATTCTAGGGCGAATATGAAAAGCAGAGGGGAGAGAGGGCAACCCTGTCTTACCCCTTTTTCTATTTTTATCGGGCCAGTTTGTTCCCCATTTATTAGAATAATTGCCTGTTGGGTGTGGTAAATTGTAGTGACGACGTTTTCGAATCTGGTGCCGAGGTTCATATTATATATTTTTTGAATTAAGAAATGCCAATTTAAATTGTCGAATGCTTTTTCAGCGTCCAAAAACATAAATGCAAATTGTTTTTCCAGATGGGCTTCATAGAATTCTGAAATGTCTATCACTGTTCTTAAATTATTCTTAATTTGTCGAAATGGGAGAAATCCATTTTGATCTTCATGGATATATGTGTTTAAAACCTGTTTTAATCTATTGGCTATTATAGAAGAGAATAGTTTGTAATCTGCATTCAGGAGCGAAATTGGTCTATAATTATTAATAAGTCTGTGGTCTAGGTCCTCCTTCGGGATCAGCGAAATTAAGGCTCCCCTCCACGAGTCCAGCATCTTGGCTGCTAAGAGTACCTCATTAAATACTTCCAGCATCGGTGGTCCAATTTGTTCTATGATTGTTTTGTAAAGTTCTACCGGAATCCCATCCGGTCCTGGCGCTTTATTGTTACTTTGCTTCTCTATTGCTGACTTCAGTTCGGACCATGTTATATTTTGGTTTAATAATTCTATCTCTTCCTCTCCAATTGCTTTATCATTCGCTTCCTCCAGGTATTTCATTATTTTATCCTCACAGACTTCTTCTTTTTTGTATAATTTCCTGAAGTATTTAAAAGTGATCTCTTTTTTCTTCTCTATCTCCTCTTGCATATTGCCCCCCTCGTCCATTAATTGGTGTATCAATCTTTTTTCTTTCGTTTTCTTAAGTTTGTGGGCTAACCATCTCCCTGGCTTGTTTGCATGCTCAAAGTAGATTTGTTTAGTCATTTTCAGACTAATCTCCAATTTTTCTTGTTCCAGTAAATTTAGTTTGTGTTTAGTTGTTGTTAACTGGTTCTGTATTCTTTGGTTTTTGGGGTTCTTTTGTAGTTGGGTTTCTAAATCCTTAATTTCTTGTTGTAGGTTACTTTGTTGGGCATACTTTCTTTTATTTCTCATAGCATTGTAAGAGATTGTTGTTCCTCTTATAAATGCCTTCAATGTGTCCCATATATTTTGTTTCGAAGTTAGATCATTATTATTTTCCTTTAAGAAGAAGTTCAGTTCTTCTTTCAGTTTGTTAGTATATTCTTCTTCTTTTATTAAATGAGTGTTAAAAGTCCATCTTTTCTTTGGTTTTCTTCTACCTCTCCCGGTTATTTGAATTGGGTTGTGGTCAGCCCAGTCATTTGGTAAGATTTCGCTATCTTTGATTTCATTAATTAATTCACCGTTTATCCAAGCCATATCTATTCTTGTCCAAATTTTGTGTGGGTTAGAATAATAAGTAAACTGTTCTTTTTTTGGGTTTAATTTTCTCTAGATATCTACCAGATTCATTTCATTCATCTTATCCTTACATGGCTTAGAAAATTCTCTTTTTCCTTTTTTGTTCTTACTCCTGTTACTATGATCCTTCCGGTACTCAGCAATAGAGTTAAAATCGCCAATCAGGAAAATATTGCCATTTTCAAAATCTATTATTTTTGGGTGGAGATGTTTGAAAAATTTACCTTGATCATCATTTGGGGCATAGATTACTACCAGTAAAAATGTAATGCCATTAATCGAGATTTGTACCACCAGAGTTCTTCCTTCAGGGTCCGCCCAGATTAACTCCGCTTTTAAGTCATCTCTCACATAGATTGCAATACCTTTCTTTTTGTGTTTATCTGCTGGTGCTGTGAATAATTTTCCCAGTTTCGGACAATCTAGGAATTTCTCCTCACTTTTCCTAATGTGTGTTTCTTGTATGCAAATTATATCAACGTTTTGTTTTATTAGTTTGGTTAGAATCCTTTTCCTTTTAGCTCTTGAATTTAGGCTGTTTATATTGATGGAAAGAATTTTCCTTCCTTCCTCCATTTACTTAAGTCTGCCTCGCTTTTTGTCTCGTAACTATACGGCTCTCTTCTTGTGGTTGATATGGGGTTGTTTCTTCTCTTTCTTGTTGTAAGTTGTCTTTCCCTTGAGTTTGGACAGATCTTTCTTCTTTGTTCCTATGGTGGTTACGATCTTCCTGCATGTTCCTTTGGGTTTCCTCCCTAGTGTGTTGATCCTCCGTGGTTGTTAGCTGTTCTAGGAAGTCTTGTGCTTGTTCTATTGAATCTATTTTAATTTTTCTTCCCTTCCACGATATTAGCATCCCTTCTGGGATTAGCCATTTGAATGAGATTTCGTTTTTATTTAAGTAATTGGCTAAAAATTTATATTCTTGCCTTATGGCCCTCACTTTTCTTGGAATCTGCTTAAGAACTATGATCTCTTTGCCCTTATATAATATTCTCTCATCTCTGGCCATTCTAAGTATTAGGTCTCTCACGCATCTTCTTGAAAAGCGGATATGGATCTCCCTTGGGCAATTGTGACACCTTGCGTAACTGGTGTTCACCCTATAGACTTTGTCAAATTCTTTGAGTAAGTCATCTTTCTCTTTTTCAACTAGTTCAGCCAACAAACCTGCCATTAATTGCTCTAGTTCTTCATTTTTGGATTCCTCCACGTTTTGGAACCTTAGCTATGCAGCTGCTCTGTCCATCTCAAGTTGGACCAAGGAATCTTCCATTTCTCTATTAACATTTTTAAAGTCTTCCTCAGTCCTTTCTAGGTTCCTCTCCGCTCGTTCTGTCCTCCTCTCTATTTCTTTTATTTTTATTTCAGTTCTTTCCATGGCCAATTGCATTGTCCCAACCTTATCTTCAACTCTCTGTATATCTGCTCTCATCTCCTCTTTTAATTTACCCATTTCTTCCTTCAGTTCGCTAATATCGGCTCTGGTCTCATTGTGATTCCTAATCATAATCTCCTGCATTCTAGACATTGATTCTTGCAGGGATAATAATGTCGCTTGTAGATTGGCATTAGTGACGGTCGGTTGTTTTTCTCCTGTCAAGGTCTCTTCTATAGTTTTCTGCGTTGTTGGGGAGGCAGTTGCCAAAGTTGTCATCAAGGTCTGGGTGTTCTTCCTTCCCGTTTTCAGGGCCGTGGTTGTTGTGGAAGTCATCTCTGATAAGATTTGTTTTTGCAATTGGACAATGTTAAGAATATTATCCCAAATCACCATTCGATGTAATAGCCCTTTAAGTGTGATTACAAGTCTATTTGCTAAGCTTACACACCAAGTTATTTTAGATCTCTTTCTTCGGCCCAATCTGTCATTTAGGCAAGTTAAATTCCAATTCAATAAAGTGTTATCAGATACTATACAATACTATACAATAGATACTATACAATAGAATGTTATCAAATATTATGTATTATATATTATTCTCTATATTAAGTTCATATACCAGAAGGCGGAGGGCGGAAGGCGGAGCCACGTTGTTCCGATACAGCTGCAATCTCGGGGCTCTGAGATTGCAGCTGATATCTTCGCCCCTGGTCGGTCCTAATAGACCTAAACCGTCCCGTAGAGACGGTGATAGTAAGGGGCGCGTTCTGCTGATCGCAGGGACATCGCAAAGTCCCTGGCTGATCCAGAAGAAGCCCTTTTACCATTGGCAGAGAGGCAGCCTTTTGGCTGCTGAAGCTGTGACAGCTCCGGAAGGAGAGGCTGAAAGAGAACGTGCATCGGCTGGTGAGAATTTTTTTTTTTCTCGGGGACTCAAGGACACTCTAAAATGAGAAGAATCCTGTAAGACTTTGGAAAAAAACTGATGAAACTGATTTAGCGGCGATTTCTTAAAGAGAATGTCAAATTGAGGCTTGGCTTTTTACTTTTACTTTTGCTTTCATTGAACTTCCATTGTGATCTAGTAACTGTAACTAGACTGGTTTTTCCTTTTATATTCATCTAATTTTTCTTTCTTTTTTCCCCCTTTTGACTGTTAATAGTTTTTCTTTAGAATAGAGGCTCCCTTTAGTAATTTTTTTTTAAAATACATATATATACATGTATATTTCCCTTTTTTTACTAGGCTTTTTTGGGAAAGAAGGGGGAGTGGATTAAAG
>NW_020770149.1:8689-29909 GCF_900518735.1 Pseudonaja textilis
TCTATTCTATTCTATTCTATTCTATTCTATTCTATTCTATTCTATTCCATTCCATCCCATTCCATTCCATTCCATTCCATTCCATTTTGTCGTTTTTAAAATCTTTTTCATCCATATTCCCAGATTTCGTATATTCTTCCAGACATGGCAGACATGGAACATTACTTTCTCCAATTTATCAAAATTCCTTTCTGTAATTTAACATAATACTGTATATGCAACAAGATGACGATAACACTGAATTAATGTTTATTAAGAAGAAAAATGAGTGATAATAAAAAAAAACTACAGCTTATATCAAAGTAGTAAGTGACTGTAAGCAGTCTGGAAAATGACATTGACAGAAATAAGATCACTTGAATATACCCTATAGCAGGGTGGGGAGAATAACTTGCTTTATGTTTTTATTTACTACACATGACTATTTATAGTTTACTTTACTTTACTTTATTGTCATTGCACCTCATACAATGAAATCAAACACCATCTTCAGCACATATCATGATCATGAAAATAAACACAAACACACATCCTTCACATTCCACACATTGAGTTGAAAACCCCTGACACCGCACCAACACTGTGACATATCTCAACACAGCAGTTGAGTAGTACTTGTTTTGGGAAGGAAGGTTGAGTTCCTTACACTGGAAGATCAAAGCCAATATCTTGTGAAGGGATATTTTTGAAGAAAACTTCATTAAATACATAAATGACCTGAGATGCCATCCCACCAATGAGAAGCATCCCTGGCTGATACCAGTCATGAGGAACAATGAAGAATTGGCTTCGAGGGCACTTTCTGGACACTCTTTTGCACTCTTCAAGGGATACCCAAAGGATCAGTGCTAGGAGTCTCACCATCCTTGCAGATGTGTTTTCTGCAGAAAAGAGCCTGCTGCATATGATTCCAGGTTTTGTCACCTGTTTTAGAGACAAAGCAGCAAGGTATCTCAATATGACTTTGCACAGCAAACACAACAAAGATATAGTTTTTTTTTTCTTTAAAGCCACAAAGCAGTTTAATGATCTGAAACCATTTCTGTTCAAAACGGGGCAGAACTATATATATAGAGAGTCCCCTTTTCCATGAAGAATACTTGCATATTATAAAGTCTTTCTCCACTGCATATCACATATTGATTATTCTCTTCTTACCTTGTGGATAATTGTTGGCAGTCTGATCAATGAAACCAATTATAATTATGGAGTAATTGTAGGAGAAACAATTAACTCTGCTGTGTATTAGCAATAACACATGGAAGTAGATGTCTTTTTGTCTCTGTGTTGTCCTTGATGGTCTCCCTGATGGGACATCCAGTGGGAGATGAATTCTGAGATGATCACATTGATTAAATAGCATTCTGTTCATATTTAATCAATGTGATCATGGACAAGCAACTTTGAACCTGAAGGGAAAATGATAAATGAATATTCTGCTGATCCTTATGTCCCATGATGAGTTGGAACCAATGGTGGGATTCATTTTTATTTTTTTACTACTGGTTCTGTGGGCATGGCTTGGTGGGCATGGTGTGGCTTGGTGGGCGTAGCAGGGGAAGGATACTGTAAAATCTCCATTCTTTCCCCACTCCTGGGGGAAAGTTACTACAAAATCCCATTCCCTCCCCACCCCACTAACCTGCTTTCCAGTTGCATTCTCCTGTGCAGGGCAACAAAATAAACTTTCAAACTGTTCCCTATGGTTTTCTTCAAACAGAAGCAATACTGATATGTATTCCTGGATATATCTTCAAAATATAATAAAATGGTTCAAGACACTATTGACATATCCCAGAACCACTTTGAAAATTGATATCCAAAGTTATTAGGTTACATTCTCCATCCTCTTTAATCAGTTCAACAATATTCAACAGTTCAACAATATTCAACAAAATCGACAATAAAAATATTGGTCTAATTAATATGTACCTAGGCTGATCTTATCTAATGTCTTAACAGAATAACAGAGTTGGAAGGGACCTTGGAGGTCTTCTAGTCCAACCTCTGCTCAGGCAGGAAACCCTATAGCATTTAAGAAAAATGGCTGTCCAATCTCTTCTTAAAAACTTCCAGTGTTGGAGCACCACAATTTCTGGAGGCAAATTGTTTCACTGGTTAATTGTTCTCACTGTCAGGAAATTTCTCCTTAGTGCTAGACTGCCTCTCTCTTTGATTAGCTTCTATCCATTGCTTCTTGTCTTGCCTTCAGGTGCTTTGAATAATAGCTTGTCTCCCTTTTATTTGTGGCAGCCCTGAGATATTGGAAAAATGCTATCATATCTCCCTTAGTCCTTCTTTTCATTAAACTATATATACTCCATTCCAGCAACTGTTCTTTATATACAGTATTTTAGCCTCCAATCCTCTAATAATCTTTGTTGCTCTTGTCTGCACTCTTTCTAGAGTCTCAACATCTTTCTTACCTTGTGGAAACCAAAACTGGATGCAATATTCCAAGTGTGGCCTTTCCAAGGCATTATAAAGTGTTATTAACACCTCACTTGAACTTGATTCTATCCCTCTGTTAATCCAGCCTAGAATTGGGTTGGCTTTTTTGGCAGCTGCTGCACACTGCTGTTTTCTATTTAAGTAATTGTCCACAAGGTCTTATCTATTATTGTCATGGCTTATTTAAAAAACAAAAGAGTGTGACCCACTTTCATCTTTGTTTATTAAGATGCAGTGGAGAGTCAGAACTTGGCACAGTAAGGAGATAGTGACTTTAAAGGAGAATAGCTGGGGTTTGAAATGAGGGATCTTGGTGCTCTATCAACTTGGTTTATTTCCTGCCGACATTTCATTACCCAAACTAGGTAACTCCATCAGATGGTGAATTTGGCTGGTTTAGCACTGTTGAAGCAATCCAAGAGACTTCAATATCTATATCAGAACTGGCACAATATGAAAACCATGGATCTGTCCTCCCAAGTGCCAGCTTCTGAGTCAAATATCTGAGAGATCGGTCTTTTGAGATCAGGAGAAAGATGGCTAGATATTAAATCTTTATTGTATTTCAGGAAAGGGAAATTAGTAAACTAAATAAAATAAAGAGAAATAAAAGTGAGTCAGGGGGTATTGAATAAGCCAGACTCTCAAACCTTCCAAAATGTTTTTGAGAGTTACTTTTACGACTGCTTCTTCTACTACATTTTGATGACACATCAATATTTCTATCCTCTTGGTACAGGTTCTCCTGCCTGAGCAGGGGGTTGGACTAGAAGACCTCCAAGGTCCCTTTCAATTCTGTTATTCTGTTCTGTATTTGTTCTCTTCATGTATGTCTTCCCTTTCAGTTATAGCCAACAAGTTAAGACAGGATTCTTTTCGGCCTAAACTGAGACACTGATAATCAGTCAAACAGAAGAATATGAACACGTTCAAATTTACTTTACTTTAGATTTACTTTCCACTTATCTGACACTTTAAGCAGTTCAAGAGATTCAAAGAGTGCAGAGAAGAGCAACAAAGATGATCAGGGGACTGGAGGCTAAAACATATGAAGAACAATTGAAGAAATTGGATATGTCTACTTTAATAAAAAGAAGGACTAAGGGTGATGTGATGGTAGTGTTCCAATATCTCAGGGGCTGCCACAAAGAAGAGGGAGTCAAACTATTCTCCAAAGCACCTGAAGGTAGGACAAGAAGCAACAGGTGAAAACTAATCAAGAAGAAAAGCAACTTAGAACTAAGGAGAAAATTCCTGACAGTGAGAACAATTAATCAAAGGAACAATTTGTCTCCAGAAGTTGTAAATGCTCCAACACTGGAAGTTTTTAAAAAGATGTTGGATTTGTCTGAAGAGGTATAGGATTTCCTGCCTAACAGTGGGTTGGACTAGAAGACCTCCAAGGTCCCTTCTATTCTATTCTATTCTATTCTATTCTATTCTATTCTATTCTATTCTATTCTATTCTAATATCCATATCTGGATTGCCGTAATATGAAAATCAAGGAAAAGTCCTCAGCTGTGCCAAGTTCTAAGGCAAATCTCTGAGAGATCCATGTCTTGAGACTAGGAAAAAGATGGTTAGATATAAATTTTTATTGGAGTCCAGGAAATGTAAATAAATTAACAAAATAAAGAAATAATTATTTTTTAATGTTAAACATTTTTATTGGGGTATAAAATAAAATAAGATACAAAATATGAAAGTAAATAGGAAAATAGTGGGGAGGAAGAGGGGGAAGTGAAGTGAGGAGGATAAGAAAAAGAGAAAAAGAAACATTGACTTCTGAATCTCTTCTTTGCAGTAGAGTAAGGCATTGACATCAAATCACAACTTTTTATTTTTTTTTTCATAATAATCTGAACAAGCCATTTCTATATAGAACTATCAATCTAATTGGTAAAACCCAAAATCAAAGTTTCATTCTTTTCCACTTCAAGCACAAAGCTCAGAAGCGGTCTCCATGTGGAAACAAAAGTACTTATATTCTTTTCTTTAATCCAAATAGTCAATTTTTTCCATTTTGGTCCATTCCCATCAAGTTCTGCATCCATTTTTCCATTTGACCTGATGAAAAAGTTCCAGGACATCTTCAACGGAGAACCGGGCAAGTACCGGGGTCCCCTATTTCATTTAATCTAAATCCAAATATAGCCCCTATAAAACTAAAGGCGAGGCGAGTTCCTTTCACGTTAAAACCAAAAATTGATGAACAATTAGATAAACTTATCACACAGGGGTTTTTAGAACCAACAGACCACGCAAGGTGGGAAACCCTAATTGTTACCCCTATTAAACCAGATGGGTCAATACGTATCTGTGGGGACTACAAAGCAACCCTTTGTACATGCGCTACAACAAAGCGCATATCCGGTCCCAGTAGTACAGCACCTATTACATTCTATAGGGGGAGGTAAAATCTTCAGGAAACTAGACCTTGCTCAAGCCTACCAACAGTTACCAGTTGACCCAGAAACAGTGGAAGCACAAACAATTGTGACACACAGGGGGGCATTCACATACAACAGACTGCAATTCGGAGTTAGCATGGCCTCAGGGGTATTCCAGAGCTTAATGGAATACCTATTGCAAGGAATAAAGAGGATGGTACCATACTTTGACGATGTAGTAGTATCAGCTAAGGACAAAGGACAACTGAAAGACCACCTAAGGGAGGTCTTAAAATTTTTTTAAAGAGATGGGACTTAAAGGGAAAAAAGAGAAGTGCCAATTAGCCACCGACAAAGTCAAATTCCAGGGATACATTATAGACAAAGAAGGGATCCATCCCACTGAAAACAAAATCAGAGCAATAAAGAAACCTCCCAGACCCAACAATAAAACAGACTGGCAACCTTTTTGGGGACTTATTAACTTTTACAATGTAGTCTTGCCACAGAAAGCAATGATAGCAGAACCACTGCACAGGTTGCTTGACAAGAAAGCTACCTGGACCTGGAGGTCAAGAAAGCTACCTGGACCTGGGGGTGACAAGAAGAAATAGCATTCCAGGAAATAAAAAACTTACTTACATCAGACTGTGTGCTGATACAATACACTGAGACACTTCCAATAACACTAACATGCAATGCATCACCATTCAGCATAGGTGCCATACTCAGCCAAGTATTACCCGATAGAAGAGAAGCACCTTCTCATTCTACTCAAAAACTCTATCTAAACCAGAGCGGAATTACAGCCAACTAGATAAAGAATGATTGGCCACAAAACAGGAATAAAACACTTCCACGAGTATATCTATGGCAGAACTTTTTCACTTGTCACAGAGCATAAACCTCTCCTAGGAATCCTCACAGGAAATAAAGCTACACCTAACATACTGTCACCACGAATGATGAGATGGTCAAAATTCCTAGCTGCCTATAACTACAACTTAATCTACCGACCTGGAAAGAACATAAAACATGCTGATTCCTTGAGTCGTTGCCCCCTACCAACTTAGACGACGATCCTGCACCAACCACTTCAACCCTTCAAATTGAGACGTTGGCAAACCTACCTATAACAGCAATAGACATTGCTATGGAAACCACAAGAGACAGAAACCTGGCGCAGATTTTAAATTGGGTAGGTAAAGGTTAGCCAGAGACTGCAAGCAACGAGATTGTAAAACCATTTCGGAATAGGCAAAGAGAACTATCGATTTTAAAGGGATGTATACAATGGGGGGATAGGGTAGTCATACCGAACAATTTAAGGACATGAATACTTAAATTATTACATAAGGGTCACCCGAGTATAGTCAGAATGAAATCCGTGGCTAGGAGTTATGTATGGTGGCCAGGGATGGATAAAGAAATAGGGGATTGGGTAGCAATGTGCAAACACTGCCAGGAATCTAGACCTACACACCCCCTCTGCACCTATACATGAATGGGAAACACCCAGGGGGAGCATGGTCTAGGATACACATTGATTTTGCAGGACCAACTAAAGGACACACATTCTTAATAGTCGTAGATGCTTACTCAAATTGGCTAGAGGTAAGCATCATGCACTCAACCACAATAGAAGCTGTAACTAGACAACTAAGGAAACTTTTTGCAACACATGGATTGCTGGATTTAATTGTATCTGACAAGGGACCAATTCACAGCAACAACATTCGAGGGGTTCCTAGCAGGACAAGGGATAAGGCATGCACTAACAGCACTGGGACATCCAGCCATGAATGAATGGGCAGAATGCATGGTCCATTTCACAAAGGAAACACTACACAAATTAGGACCTGGGGATATACAAGAAAAGATAGACAAGCTGCTAAGTATACAACACATGACACCCAACACCACAACGAATAAAAGCCAAGCAGGACTTCCAGTTTGAGCTTCTTCAGCAACAGACCGAAACCCCGTATCTGCGAGGCTTCGATCTGTGCTCGCCGCTGGAGCACCCCGAGATGGCTGGTTTCAGGGCTAAGCCACCCTGTAGAGGTGGTAAAGAGGGGGAAACTGCCAGCAGGGTTGAGGAGAGCTGCATCTCTCCTCCCCAGCTGGCCATTACTCCCTTTCCTGAAGGCGGTTGCAGTAGTGGTCAGAAATGGCCACCACAAAGAAGAACTCGACCGGAAAAGAATGTGCAGGAGGAAAATAAGAAGAGAAAGTTTTGGTTGACCGTGTCAAACAGCAAAAGCAACAAATAAGGTACCCTGGAATTGAAAATGTTAAAAAACAATAACATTATTCCCTAAGAAGATTTTTAAGCTGCGAAGGTGAGAGAAAAGGGAAAAGATTTGGTTTTCTCCTTTTCCTATACTGACAGGTAAGAGACTTAAGCAAGAAATTGGAAAAATATCCACTTTGACATCAATGGGCATTTAATGCTGAAAATAAAAAGTCAAAGGGATAATAAAAATTTCTGGATAATTAAAAGCTTTTGAAAACAGGAAAGGAGAGAAAGTGAATAAAAGGGTAGGATCTGGAAGGGAGGAGGCTGCCTGGAATTAAAAAAGAACTTACAGCAAAATCTCAACAAGACTTCCAAAAGATACATTCTAACTGAAATATTGCAACAAAAACCCCAGGAAGAGACAGTCGAAAAAGAAATAAGAAAATATAACTTGGGACTATCTGGATTACTTGATGATTTCTGGATTCTTGGTTATTGTTTTGAATGACTAAAATCAATCGAGTGGTTGTTTAAAACTGTTGAAAATGGCTCCGCTTTTAGAAGAACTGAAAATGGAACTTAAAAAGTACAAAGAAGATGCACAAGAAGGGAGAGGTTCTTTTGGCTTCGTATTTCAGTTGTTAGAAATGGAGATTTGGAATTATGAGAAACAACAAGAAATGCCTGCAGAACAAGAAGATTGCGACAAAGAAGAAGCCATCTTTAATGAACAAGTAATCTTAGATGGGGGGAAAAAAGGAAAGGGGGGAAGAGAATGGAAAGTTTAAGATTGGGAAAAACAACTCAAAAAAATAGAGTGAAAAATAAGTATAAAATCAGAAAGCAACAGAAGAGGAAAATGCAGAAGAGAGAATTAGAACTAGAGAAACAAAGGGGTAAAAAGGGGAGGGAGAAGATGAGGGAAGAAAGAAAGGAAAAGAAGTTATAAAGGACAGAAACAAAATATAGAGAAACAGGGCCTATTTAGAGATAATGGGTGAAAACTTAATGGAAAAAGGGATTCTGCAAAGGTACATAAGATAGTATGGTTATATTAGAAGCAGAAATAATTTTAGAAAATATGAAACAATGTATAATTAAAATGTCTGATGAAATAGCTATCGTAATTCAGTGGAATGCTTGTCAAAAAATAAATGTAACAAAAGGTATATTTAATGATTTATAAAACATATGTGAAGAGAAATAAGGGAATAATTAATTATGGAGATTATATGTGTTTTTAAGGAAGTATAATATTTAATTGAAAAGAAGTGTTAAAGATGTTAAGATTTTAATGATTATTAATGATAGAACTGAACTGGAATGGAATGAGGGTTTATAATTACATATATTTACAATATGTATTTTTTAAAAAAGAATATAGTGTGTATTATAAGAATGTACCAAGCAGAATTTGATTGGAAGTTATGTATTATGTATTACATTGAAGGTCATAAACTTAAGGTATATATTGAAGTTTAAATAAGAGTTGAATGGATGTAATTAAAAGATATAAAGGTGTCATACTCCAATTAGTAACTACAGGATAAAATTTGTTTAATGAGAAAAGATAATATGAAATTGAAACAGAACAGACAAAAGTATAAATATAATGATTTGAATTCAGATGAGATAATCAAAATAAAATTGAGAAAATTAAAAAAGGGGGAAAATTATATAGAAAATGTAAAATAGTATAAGATAAGGAATAGAATACAAAAAGGAGCATGAAACTGAGTTTTGTGTCTGTATAAAGAAATTCAACCCGGGACCATGCTATTTTCAAAAAAGATGTTTTACTTGTATTTTGTGTGTGAAAACCCAAATAAAACTTTATTAAAAAAACAAACAAATAAAAGCCCAGCAGAATTATTAATCAGAAGGAAACTAAGATCAAACCTAGACAGATTACACCCCACATATAGCCCAGAAAAGCCAGCAGACTCCTCCATTAAGTGCCGTACATTCAGAATTATGCAAAGAACCTCAGGGGGAACCATTGTGGATACTGGCAAAAATATCCCAAATAACTGGACCCGGTCATACCGGGTAGACACTGAGGACGGGAGGAACTGGAGGAGACACATAGACCAACTCAGATTGAGAACCACACTGAGAAACACAAACAATCATGGAGAAGAAGGGGGAGACCCCTCAAACACAAACAAAAGGGGAGGAAGAGACCCTCCACAAATAAAATAATTTACAAAACAAATCCTAACAACTACACAACAACACTACTAACATTAGCCCTGATCGGAATTTGCAAACATGTACCTGAGACCATAGAAGAAAACAGCTCGAGGAGACTGGAGCAGGCTTCGAAGAAACATCAGGAAACCACTTCTGGTGAGAGCAGCTGAGCCAACTCAACCAGCCAGGAAAGGCTTGGCAGGAGCAGCATGGCCGACTCTACCTTCCAGAAGGTTCCACAGAAAGGGGCGGGAGAAACACCAACCCCATCCAAACAGGCCAGAGGCAAACTCATGACTGAGTTGCACAGGTCCAGTAGAACCCATAAGAGCCCCACCTATCTACGTGACTACATAACATAGTCGGGGCCCAGATTGGTTAGACTGGACCACATGGGGAGGGGTGTTATATATATTTGCATACTTACCTATAATTGGTTGGTCCGTGGCGGTGGGAGATTTGAAGAGCTGTCACTGGCCATGAGCCGTGAGCAGTCGGCTATATAAAAGGTTTCTCCGCTGTTCTATCCTAGAAGAATTAAAGAAGGGAAAAAGGCAATTGGGTCTCACAGTCTCTTTCCCACGATGCAACACTGTTGATTAAAAAAGAAAACAAACCTAAGTACAATATATATTCTAGAGGATGTTTAGATGGCTCTTGTTTATCCTGAGTGTATATAAACACAGATAAAGTCTTCCTCTTTAACATAATCTCCCACCCTTCTCAACCTGTGACCATGGAGCAAGAGGCAGTCTCTCTGGAATTTCTCTGCTGAGAAAGAAAAATAGTATTTTTGCTCCAACTAGTCTCCATTTTAGTAATAATTAAAGGTAATGGTCCTGCCATCCAGATATTTAAGCTCTAATATGGAATGCTTGAGGTTAATGGACTGGAGCAAGCTTGGAGAGTTAAAATGCACATATCAATATTACCTTTGTAGGTATCCAAATGAAGTCCCATCTAGTGGAATCTGGAGGGGGTGGTGAGAAGGCCTAAGGAACCCCCCAGCTCTCTTGCCAAGGTTCAGGCTTCCACTTCAGTGGCTGTGAGATGAATAGGTGAGACAGGCTGCAGGGAAAGGACTAGAGTGGATTGCAGGAATACAAAATGATGGAGAAGGTAGCAACCAACTCTGTCATGATTCTTTGGAAGGCCGTTTCATCATCTCCCAGCAAGATGCCTCCAGAATGCTTTATCTCCAAATGAGATGCCTAAAACAAGATAACACGGGTGTCTATTACTGTGCTACAGACTCACAGTGAGAGGATGCTATGCTAAAACCTGACAATGTCCATCATTCATGCAGGACCGCTGTCCAAGTAAATCAGCTTCCATGCCAGAGGTGGTATTCTGCCAGTTCAGATTAGTTCTGGCTACCGGTAGCAGAAATTTTGACCAGTTTGGAGAACTGGCAAATGCACCTGACTAGCCCCACCTCCCACACCCACCATTACCTCTCCTATATTTCATTGTTTTTTTAACTCGGCTGATTTGCATGGCAGAGCGGATTGCCACATGGAGAGAGGTTGGTATCTGAACCTTGTGCAAGGAAAGAGTATGTGTGCATATAACAGGTAGCAATTTTTTTTGAAACCTACCACTTTTCCATGCCTTTCATTTTTTATTTAAGGGAACTTATCTCTCAATGTTGATGAGTAGAGCTAACTCCCTCTCATTTTTTCCATTAGTGAACTGGGAAGCTGCTTATATTCTACTGGTTGAATGACACGGGTCACTCTTGGATCTGTTTCTGTTTGGTTGGTCACCCAATGTAGATGAGTGCAGTACTGCAGGCTATTTCTGATGAATGTTGGCTGCCTGCAATTTGGCAGTTCAAATCCTACCAAGTTCAAAATTGACTCAACCTTCCATCCAGGGCTGAGCTACTGGGGATTCTCAGAGGTTCGAGAGAACCCCTAGCTAAGATTCTGTGCAGTTCAGAGAACCCCCAAGTCTCACTCCTGACTGGCCCCACCCACCCCTTCCCTCTCCTCCCAGGAGTCTCCATATGGCCCATTTTGGATGTAGGTAATTGCAGGCCTCCCAGAAGTTCGGTAAGGCCAGAAATGGGCCCATTTCCAGCTTCCAGAGAGCCTCCGGAGCTCAGGGAGGGCAAAAGCACACACCCCCACCATGGTGCAGGAGGCCATCTAGGCCATGCCCACCATGGCCATGCCCACCCAGCAACTGGGCAGAGAATCTATTGCTAAAATTTTTGAAGCCTATTGTTTCATCCTTCTGAGATGGGTAAAATGAAGACCCAAAATTGTTGGGGGCAGTATGCTGACTCTATAAACTGCTTGGAGAGGGCTGTAAAGCAGTATATAAGTCTAAGTGCTATTGTATATAAGTATATAAAGCAGTATATAAGTCTAAGTGCTATTGCTATTGCTAACTAGGATGATTAAGGGCCAGGAAACTAAACCATATGAAGAACAGTTGCAGGAATTGGGAATGGCCAGTCTAGAGACAAAAAAGGACTTAGGGCATGACATGATAGCAGTATTCCAGTATTTGAGGGGCTGCCACAAATAAGAGGTGGTCACCTTATTTTCCAAAACACCAGAAGGCAAGACAAGAAACAATGGATGGAAACTAATTAAGGAGAGAAGCAACTTGGAATTAAGGAGAAACTCCCTAACAGGGAAGGCAATTGACCAGTGGAAACTTCAAAAGTTGTAGGTGTTTCATCACTGGAGGATTTTAAGAGGAGACTGGACAACCACTTTTCTGAAATGTTATAGGGTCACCTGCTTGAGCAGGGGGTTGGACTAGAAGACCTCCAAGATCCCTTCCAAGTCTATTCTGATTGAAATTGATTGAAACCTATAGCTGTCTGGTTTGGACAGGACAAGATTGTTGTTGTGGTGGTGGGGAGAAGGAAGAAGGAATGTTGGATGTGTTTGCTGCCATGAGTTATTTATTTTTTAAAAAAAAGATAATAGAGTCAGGACAAAAATAAATACACACTCAGAAACATTCTGAGAAGCAAATGGCCTTGGTATTTTTAGATGCACAAAAGGCTTTTGAATGTAAACTGGAAGTTTATGACATTACAAATGGAACAGATGAGCTTTGGGGAAAGATTTATTGAAGTTTAGAGGCAATACATTATAAGCAAACTGCCAAAGTAATGATAAATGGAGACTTAACAGACAATATTAATATAAAAAAGGAACTAGGCAAGAATGCCGTCTGTCGCCGCTGCTGTTTGTTTTGACATTGGAGGTTCTAAATAGAAACATTAGAGATGATAGTGAAATAAAAGGAATGAAAATAAAAAAGATGAATATAAGTTACAAGCATTTGCAGATGATCTGGTTTTCATATTAGAGGAACCATTAAAAACAGTGCCTAAACTGTTAGAAAAGATTGAAGAATATGGGCAGGTGGCAGGTTTGAAAATAAATAAAGATAAAACTAAGATTTTGGTCAAGAATATGGTGAAAAAACAAAAGAAGGAACTAAAAGAGAAATTTAATATCCAGATCATAAATAAAGTTAAATATTTAGGACTACAATTAACAGCAAGATGTGGAACACTTAAAGAAGATAATTATTATAAACTCAAACAACAGATTGCAGCAGACTTGAAAAAAATGGAAAAATCTACAATTATCTCTAATAGGGAGAATATCTACAATTAAGATGATTATATTACCAAGGGTTTTATATTTGTTTCAGACAATTCCAATTAACTAGGCAAAGAATATTCCAATGACTTAAATAAAATAATACCAAAGTATATATGGCAGGGAAAGAAGGCAAGAATTAAAATTATTACAAGATGCTAGATCAAGAGGCAGTTTTGGTCTACCCAATTGGGAATTATATTACCAGGTGGCAACATTGATGTGATTGAAAGAATGGATAGTCTTAAGGAATATTAGATTGTTAACATTAGAAGGTAATGACCTACTATAGGGATGACACGCTTTTTTATGATATAAGGAAAGTAAAACACATGAGTATTTTAGGAGACATTATATTTGTGATGTTCTACTATCAGTATGGGAGAAAGTAAGGAAACAACATTACATGAAAATACCAACTATAGATTATCAACTATAGAGGCATTTGCATATCCAATTGTTTATAAAATGGAACAAACAGTAAGAAATGGTGAAATATTAAATGAAGAGAGTGAACTCAAATCTAAGCAAGAACTAGAGGAACAAGGAATAGAGATGAATTAGTATTCATATGTGAAAATACATTATAAATATGATAAAGATCATAGGACAGGAGGATTTTATAATGAACTAACTGAATTAGATGGAATTTTGACAGGTACTGATGAGAAGATGATTAAAAAATTATATGGATATTTACCTGGAGTTAAATTAGAAGAACAAGTTAAAAAAAAAACAATAATTGCCTGGGGAAAAAAACTTTGGATATGGGATAGATTTAGAAAGATAGCCTGGAGAGTCCCTTCATCTCTCCTGCCAAGGTTCTGGATTCTTCAGCAGCAAGTTAATGGTCTGGGTGAGACAGACTCCAGGGAAAGGACTGGAATGGGTTTCCTATACACAACCAAGTTCAGTTAGCATTCACTATTCAAACAACGTGAAAGGATGCTTCACTGTCTCCAGAGACAATGTCAAAAACCAGCTGTATCTGAAAATGAACAGCCTCAAACCTGAGGACACGGCAGTCTATTACTGTTCAGGCACAGTGAGAGGAAGTGCACATAAATCTTCCTTTCTTCACAGCAGCTCTTTGTGTTACTTCAGAAATAGGAACTTGGATTGATAAATTAGGGCACAAGTGATTGGAGTAGAGTCCTCTGTTCAGACATGAAATGTGCGGGGGTTTTTAATGGGCACCAGGCAAATGGAATAGAATAGAATAACAAAGTTGGAAGCAATCTTGGAGGTCTTCTAATCGAACCCCTGCTCAGGCAGGAAATCCTATAGCATTTAAGAAAAATGGCTGTCCAATCTCTTCTTAAAAACTTCCAGTGTTGGAGCATTCACAACTTCGGGAGACAAGTTGTTCTACTGGTTAATTGTTTGAACTGTCAGGAATTTTCTTCTTAGTTCTAGGTTGCTTCTCTCCTTGATTAGTTTCCATCCATTGCCTCTTGTCCTGCCTTCAGGTGGTTTGGAAAATAGCTTGACACCCTCTTCTTTGGGGCAGCCCCTGAGAGATATTGGGACACTGCTATCATTTCTCCCTTAGTCCTTCTTTTCATTAAAGTAGACATATCCAATTACAGCAATCGTTCTTTATATATTTTAGCCTTCAGTCTTCTAATCATCTTTGTTGCTCTTATCTGCACTATTTCTAGAGTCTCAACATATTTAACATTGTGGTGACCAAAACTGAATGCACTATTCCAAGTGTGGCCTTACCAAGGCATTATAAAGTGGCATTAACACATCATATGATCTTGATGCATCCTAAAACTGTGTTGGCTTTTTGGACAGCTGTAGCAGGATGCTGGCTCATATTTAAGTGATAGTTTACTATGACTCCATGATCTGTCTCATCGTTACTACTAACCTGTGGTGAGGTTCAATTTTTTTTCAATTTTTTTATCGGTTCTGTGGGTGTGGCTTGGTGGGCGTGGCAGGGGAAGAATACTGGAAAATCTCCAGACAGAGGTGGTATTTGCTGATTTTCTGGCCTATTCAAAATTTCTGCTACCGGTTCTCCAGAACTGGTCAGAACCTGCTGAATACCACCTCTTCTACTGGCTACTCTTTATAAGAAGTTGTTGGGCATAATCCCAGAGGATTATGATAAAGAAACTGCATATTTAGTTTTCATATATTAACAGCAGCAATGATTATCTTTGCAAAATACTGGAAAAATGAGAATTTCCCTCCAGAGGAGGAGGTAATTTTGAAAAATTTAGAATGTTCTGAAATTAATGGACTAACCTTAAAAATAAAAGAAAAAGAAGTCTCAGAATACTAATTGATATAGAACAGACTCTATGAGTGGTTAAAGACAAGAGGTAGAAGTTAGAGAAAGAAAAATGATGGATTTTATGTATTAAAAATAGAAATAACTCCAACCACTATAAGTACTAAGAATATGAATGAGCCAAAGATAAAAAAGAAATATGTTTAATTTTTTTGGTGATATTTTAACAATATGGGAGTTATAGCATTATTTGTGCTATTTATGTGTTATTATATTATTAGTATTGTTACCAATTAATGGGTTAATATTTATTATAATACTAGCTATGGTTTTTGTTTTTTGTAAATGGTATACTCTGAAAACACTATACTCAAAAATGTTCATGAATAAAATTATTTTTAAAAAGTAACTAAAAAATAAAAAAAGTGAAATAGCATTAGATTTGCCCTGCACTTGAAAATTGGGGATGGTGAGGAGGACTTAACTGAGTAAATATACAACAACAGTTTGTGAAAAGACTACAGTCTGTTAAGTTTGCACTGGAATATTCAAAAAGGTGATGAGAACAAAAATGCATAGAAGGAACTATTTCTTCAGCAAAGTATTAAAAAGAATTGAAGAACTAGGAATAAAAGAAAATGAGCAAAGGTACCCAGAACATGGGCGGGCTTAAGTGATACATGGGTTGATATTGAAGATAAAAGTAATCCTTGACCTATGACCACAATTGAACCCCAAAGTTCTGCTGTTAAGTGAAATATTTGTAAAGTGAATTTTGCCCCATTTTATGCCCTTTTTTGCCACAGTTGCTAAGTGAATCACCACAGTTGATAAGTTAACAACAAAGTTGTTAAGTGAATTTTGCTCATCAGGAGGTCATAAAAAGGTATCATATCACATCATAAAAGGGACACAGCATGAGTCAGTTGCCAAGCATCTGGATTTTGATCAGATGATCATGGAGATGTTGCAATGGTTCTACCTTCCAATTACCTTGGAATGAAGCCAAGGACTGGCAACAGGTGCAATTGAAGCAGAAGAGGGATCCACAATGAGGACACCAACACTGAACTGGATAACTATCTTGGTGAATTTGGAAAGTTTGGGAACTTTATTGACTATCTTGGTAACTTTAGGTTATTAGCAATTGGCAAAGGAGCTAAGTCTACATCTGACTATTTATTTTGAAGTTTGATCCAATGCGACCCTTATGATGCTTATTCTCTTCAGTTGTTCAGAACTGCCTTGCAAGTCAGGTTGTTTATCTCTGAGAACAGCTGATGGGAAATGTTCCTGCTTTTATTTTGACAGATATGTAAGCTTCCTGTAGAAATACAAGGATTGCTCTGTGCTGCTTCATCATGAAATCTCAACACCATTCTCTTAGTCTAGGACCAATCCCACTGCATTATCAGCCCCACCCCCAATACCACCCAAAAGATGAAGAGAAAAATTCTCCTTTTGCTGCAGTTATTTATATTTATCCTTTTCAGAGGTAAGGTGTGATTTTCTTCTGCAGCAAAAGGTGAGCCAGACTCGCTGTACATCAATTCTCTATACAATAATACATGAACGTGTATTAAAATGCATATTGATTCATAGGAATCAAATCTGAAGGTCTTCTTGAACAATCTGGAAGAGGTGTGAAAAGATCTAGAGAGTCTATCCGCCTTTCCTGCAAAGGCTCGGAGTTTGACTTTGACAATATTGGCATGCATTGGGTGCGACAGGCTCCAGGAAAAGGACTGCCATGGATTGCAGTTATTTGGTTTGATGCAAGTAAACAACTCTATGCAGAATCTGTGAAAGGGCGCTTCACCATCTCCAGGGACAATGCTAACTGCCAGCTGTAACTGCAAATGGACAGCCTGAAAACTGAAGACACAGCAGTCTACTATTGCACAGCTTACACAGCAAGAGGAAGTGAATCTGGAGACTTGCAAAAACTTCCGTTATCAGCTACTGTGAAATACTCTGTTTTCAGGATAGCTATTTCTCCTCCTACTGATTTGTAGAGACAGAATGTCTTGTTATTAAAGTGGCACTTGCTTTCAAGTTCTCCAACATTTCCTCCATATCTACTTTTTGTAACAAACTGAATGGTTTAGCCACTGCAGCATAGCAATAGCATTTAGACTTAACAGAGTCAGCATATTGCCCCCAACAATCTGGGTCCCCATTTTACCAACCTTGGAAAGAAGGAAAGCTGAGTCAACCTTGAGCTGGTGAGAATTGAATTGTCAAACTGCTGGCAGACAGCAGACAGCAGAAGTAGCCTGCAGTACTGCATTCTAACCACTGTGCCACCATGGCTCTTCTAACCATAACGCCCTACACAGCTTTCTTTTATCATTATCCATAACTAATTAGCTTGTGTAAGGTTGTTTGGTTCCCCTACATTCCAAACACAACCCAACAGATAGATCTGTTATGCTACATCTCCCATTATCTTGAAAGGAAGTCTAGGAGTGGAAGGGACTAGGAACAAAGGCTATTGAAGCAGGAGAGGATCCACAATAGGGATACCAATACTGAGCATCTTGGTAAATATGGAAACTTTAGGAACTTTATTGACTATCTTGGTAACTTTCATACTTACTGGCATTAAGCCAGGTTTTACCTAGCTTGTACCTATAGAGATAAAATTAACAGAGTTGGAAGGGACCTTGTAGGTCATCTAGTCCAACCCCCCATTCAAAAAGGAGACCCTACACCATTTCTGTCAAATGACAATCCAATCTCTTCTTGAAAGCCTCCAGTGATGAATCTACCACAACTTCCAAAGGCAAGCAGTTCCATGGGTTGATTGTTCTCTCTGTCAGAAAGTTTATCCTTATTTGTAGGTTAAATCTCTCTTTGCTCAGTTTTCATCCATTATTCCTTGTCTGGCCTACAGGAGCTTTAGAAAATAGCTTGACCCCTCCTCTCTGTGGCAGCTCCTCAAATATTGGAACACTGTTATCGTGTCTCCCCTGGTCCTTCTCTGTAGGTTATAACTATAACTTATTAACAATTAGCAAAGGTCCTAACTCTACATCTGATTATTTGCTTCAAAGTTTGGACTAATATGACCATTATGATGCTTTTTCTCCTCAGTTGTTCAGAACTGCCTCCCAAGTCAGGTTGTTGATCTCTGAGAACAGCCGATGGGAAATGCTGCCACTTTTATTTTGACAGATATGTAAATGCAAGGACAGCTTCCTGTAGAAATGCAATTGATCTGGGCCGCTTCATCATGAAGTCTCAACCCCATTAACTCAGATTAATACCAATCCAACTGCACCACCATCAATACCATTCCAAAAAATGAAGAGAAAAATTATCATTTTGCTGCGGTTACTTTTATGTTCAGTCCTTTTCAGAGGTAAGGAGTGATTTCCTTCTTCAGGAAAAGAAAATGACCCAGATTATATATTATTGTGTATTAAAATGTACCTTAATTCCTAGGAACTAAATCTCAAGGTCAAATGGAAGAATCTGGAGGAGGTGTCAAAAGACCTGGGGAGTCCCTCTGCCTCTCCTGCACAGGCTCGGGGTTTGACTTTGCCAACGCTGGCCTGCGATGGGTATGGCAGGCTCCAGGGAAAGGATTGCAGTTGATTGCAACTATTTGGTTTGACTCAAGTAAGCAAGTGTATGCAGAATCTGTGAAAGGGCGCTTCACCATCTCCAGGGACAATGCCAACCACCAGCTGTATCTGCAAATGAACAGCCTGAAACCTGAGGACACAGCAATCTATTACTGCACAGCTGGCACAGTGAGAGGAAGTGAATCTGAAGCTAAACAAAAAACTTTTAATGGAGACCAAGCTCTATTTTTTAATAGCATTATAATTTCACAGCCTGGAGTGATGTGGTGGCCTAGAGGTGTGAGCTCTCACCTCACAATCAGGAGGCTGTGAGTTCGATCCTAGGTAGAGGCAGATGTTTCTCTCTCTGGGCACAATGAGAATCTATCTGCTGAACAAAACTGCACATTGGCAACAGGAAGGGCATCCAGCCATTAAGCACTTTGCTAGCTCCATTCAGTTCTCCAGACTTCACCCCACAAGGAATTATGAAGTCATTAAATTGGATGCAGCATTCTAAATATGGTTGTCAAAGTTCCTACTAATGAACCCAACCAATTCAGCACTCCAAGACTTGCAACTCTCTCAAAGAACTTTTTATTGAATACATCATATTCTCATGAATGAAAGCAAAACCAACTCTAACCATTTCCCATAGTTTCAGTATAATTAAAGAATAAGTGATCGCTTCCCGTGTTGTCACAGGTCACATTGTCCAATTAGATGTTCTGGTGATACCTTGGTAAATTCCTCTTAGTCTCTGGCCAGCACCCGTTGTGACGGCCTTGATTCCAAGGATGATATACAAGGGTGGGATTCAACTGGTGTAACAACCAGTTTGAACAGCGCACGCTTTGCGCGCACACTGCATTTGCAACTTACCTTCTGCTGCAAGCACTGTGTGTAAAACAGCTGATGCATGGCAATCCGCTGTGCTATGCAAAGCAGCTGAGCTGGAGAACCCAGAAATAAATCACAGACTAGAACTGGGACGGGTGGGTGGGCCCAACAGCTGATCGTAAGAGTGAATGGTCCACTGACAGCTGATCTTCAGAACTACTGAGTCACCTGAACCTGGCCAAACTGGTAGAATCCCATTCCTGATGATATAATAGTATTGTCTGGGCTGACGGTCCAATTGTCTCCCTCCTCCCATACTGTGTGGCAGCTGAGAAACAGAAAGATGGCTGTGGTAGGTTTGGGCCATTTCAAAGTTAACAATAGCTTTATTAAGGCTTTATAGAGCAGTACTCATTAGAAAGCATGACTCTTTGGAAAAGATCCTGATGTTGGGAAAGAATAAAGCAAAAGGAGAAGGCAATAGAAAGGATGAGATGCTTAGATATCAATGCAATGGGCATGAGTTTGAGTAGATGCCAGTAATCCATAGCAGACAGGGAGGGGGCTGGCATGTTGTGGTCCATGGAGTTCATTAGAGTCACAAAGAAACAACTTAGTGACTGAACAACAAAAAAATCAGATATGGAGGAATTGCACTAGACTGCAGGTTAATAAAATGTAGAAGGGAAAAGGTTTGTTGGAGCATGACCAAAGTTTTCTTTCACTGTTTTCTTCCTAGATGATATTTATAAACCACAAAAAACTGAGGTTTCCAAAATCACACTGGTATGTGTCTATGAGTGAGGATTTATTTAGTTTAATTTTCTAAGATGTGATGGCTAAATCGGGAAATATATCAAAATGTAGATATTTTACCCAAGTGGGGTTGTTTTTACTGAATGTTCTCATTATCAACCTGAAAACGTATTCAACGTATTCAAAACATATTCAAAACATATTCATGAATATCATCTTCCAGTTAACTTCCCCCAAACTGCAGCCATAGAAGAAAAATTCACTCAGCACTGTTAGGGATGCACCCTAGCAGAATCCGCACGGCAGTCAGGCAGGCAGGCAAAATATGTGAGATAAACGTTTTTGTAGCTTACACTCAGTAAAACAGATACACAGTGCTAGTTAAATAGTTTATTCCAGTAAGAGATGTAGCATAGTCAAACAGTCCATATATCATTCACTAATTCAGTCCATCTGGGGATTATTCAGTTGCAAATTCCAGTTTCAAAAAAGAGGTCAGTAAACTTACAAATATCAGTCCAGTAATATATCTCCTTGCAGTAGAGATATGAAGAAGTCAAAACTTCCTTTCTTCCTCCAGCATTCAGGGAACACGCAGGTAGCAAACCATCAATCCATCAAACCAGTCAATCGTCAGGAATTGTCAGGTTCTCTTGCTCCCTCTTATGGTAGTTCACAACCGTACCCAAAATTACATGCTTTGCAGTTTAAAGTGACACACACTTAATCTTACTGTCATAGTTTATATATATTATTTTATCCAAACTACGTTAGGTAACCTTATTATTCCTAACAAGCACATACTTTTATTCAATTTCTATTGTGCACATGCAAGAGTGTACACAATATGTTGTAAATACTGTTGGGTATATGGATACACCAACCAGGTTTGGGTTGAATAAATATG